>SZWC01007210.1:107746-119205 GCA_023375785.1 Penium margaritaceum | reverse complement strand
CATCGCCAGCAAGGCTCTCTCACTACAAACCTGCATCCTTTCGTTCAACGCGGGTTTGTGTTGCGAGCACCATACCGACATATGGAAGCCAACAGACTGGATCATGCGGGCCTTATGGTCGTTTTTCCTGTACGCACTACTGACCCTCGTGCAGGGATGGCCCTTTAGGTGCTCATGCGCTGGCTCCACCATCAACGACTTGGCTCACCTCCCCCGGCGTCGTAACCCGGTACGACAAAGATTCGTCCCGCAACCGTGAGGAGCTTCCCTTGGCTGACCGAGCACGGTTGGCCGCGGCTCCACCCCCGGTGCTCGCCCTCCCTCCCTTGACGACCCCTCCGGACAGGCACCCCACGGATCGTACGCACTCTTAACCCGCAACCCCCGGGGTTGCCACGGCCACGAGCCCCAAAACTGCCTTGACTCCGACGGATAATCTGCGGCCTCTCCCTCTTCCTTCCTGCCTTCCCCCCCTTCCCTCCGCAATGAAACTCTGATCGCGCTCCCGGTCTTTGGTCCCCTTCCCCGCTCACCCTCTCATCCTCCCTCACCTCCTGTCCCGTCGACATCACTCCCGACAGGTGCGCTGCCGGTGGATCCTCCACCATCCCGAGGCGACCTAGCGGGAGTCGCAGCCGCCTCCTCTCACTCCCCGGAGCTGCCCGCGGTGCCGGAGGTGGCATCCGTTCTGGTGGATGACCCACCCACCATCCCCGAGTCCGCGCGTTCAGCAGTCACCTTAGACGATGACCGCAGGCCACCGGCCAATGCAACGCCCGTAAAGTCCCAACATTTAGCACGGCGAACTTCTAACCGCATGCGGCGTCCTGCCGTCAAGGCCTCAACGAGCACGGGGGCTCCATCCACCACATGCAGCTCCTCTAGACGAACGCGGGCGGAAACTACTACTCCAATGGAAGGAGAAGCCCAACAACAGGCCAAGTCTGCAGGTGGACAAGCACCCCCATCCCCAAAAACCTTCAGGGAAATGCAGTGCTGCCTTCTTGCCCTGGCACCTAGGGGTGACTTGGAGCATTGGCGGCAAGAACCTCAGGCCAAAACATTTGAGTGGTCTGATTGAGCACGCGCTCAAGTCCTCTCCGGAGAACATACCATGGTGGAGATTCACCCAGATGCGCACATCCACTCCGATGCGAAGGCTACACTTGACAAGTATGTGTGGCTGGAAGGGTGGCTTTGAAGGCGTGAGGATGACGTGTACCCACTACGGTGGTGTACCCCAGTTGTGCTGCGGGATGCACTCATCATGTAAGAACACAATCAGATGCACGCACGCTCTGCCTCCGTCTATGAAAACCTCGTCTCACACATCTACTGGGTGGGCCTGAAAAAACAGATTGCGGAGGCCGTCACCACTTGTGGAACTTGTCTTTGTCATTACCCTCGCCAGCGGATTCACCAGCCCTGTTTCATGTACGCCCGCATCGGCGCACCTATGGAGAGTGTTGTCATTGACTTCCTTGGTCCCCTCTGCACCACTCAACGCAATAATGTCCACTGGATTCTCAGAATCGACCACATGACCAAGTGGGTTATGGCTCGACCGGTTCCCAAAGCAGACGCAGCACACGTAGCAGCGTTTCTGAAGGAGGAGGTCGTTTGTCGCGTGGGTGGATGCCGAGTCGTTCAGTGTGACAATGGTTCACACTTTGGTGGGAAGTTTGCTGAGGTGGCGGCCTACTTCAACATTGAGATTGATAATGGGGCGTCCTATCGGCCGCAGTTGCAGGGTCAGGTTGAGCGCATGCATGGGGCCATCACGCAGACCATCCGGAAGCTGTCGAATGAATATGCGTCGCGGGACGAGCGATTGGAGGACATCGTCTATGAGTATAACATCACACCACATTCCTCCACCAGCTTCTTGTCCTACATGCTGCGTCACGGACAGCTGCATTGGACCATGGCCAACCTGCCACTCATGCCGCATGCACCGGTGCCGCCACGGGAAGAGGGTGCGACTGTGGCCGACGAGGTAGAGTTCATGAAACAACGAGGTGCCTGGCTTCAAAAGTGCCTCCAAGAGGCTCGTACTCGGGGTTCCGTCACAGTACAGTGTGGAGTAGATCGTGCCAACGCTGGTCTCATGCTCGACGACCTCCAAGTCGGTGACAGTGTGCGGCCAAGACGGGAAGAAGTGGGTAAGTGGCGGCACAACGAAGCGATGCTCATGGACCAATGTTACCAGGTCTGGGCAGTGGACGGGGTCTACGTGTGGCTCGAAAGCCGCCACACTTCCAACATCATGGTCCGCCGCAAACGCCTGGAAAAGCTCCCGGTCCGTTGGCAGACTCTCGCGGCTGGACAACACCCGCCCCGCATCGCCACTGATGATGACGTGGAGGAGGTGGCGGCCACAATTGCCGACAGGCCTCAATTGCCTCCTCGTTTGCAATACTCTCCCCCACTGATCACTATTGAGCGTGCACCTCCGATGACCATCCTGCATGAGACTTTGACCGGGAGGACCCGACTTGGTTTGGTAGGTATTGGGATGCCTGCCCCGGCACAGCAAAAGGAGGGATTGAACGAGCAGGGAGCTGGGGCAGACACGACATCACGCCAACAAGAGCAGCGAGAAGAGGCAGCAGAGGCGGACGCAGAACACGACATGTCGGACACAACCAAGAAGTAATGTCGGACCGGGAAGGACAAGCTCCCTACCCGGCGACCCAGAATGACCAAGGAGGGACCTCCAGGACCCATACCAGAGGTTCAGGAAGGGCTGCCTCCTAAGGAGGCCGTAGCAGAACAGGCACAACACCAGAGTCATGGAGAAGCATCTGGCACGACAGCGACAGCCACGTGGCAGAAGCAAGTCCAGCCGCACCACACCGCAATGGTATCACGTTTGACGGATGAGCAACCCGTGCCAACGGCGGCAGATTCTGAACACAACCTGGGTTTGTTGCTATTGGTCGCAACGACACCAAGCGTGCACCTTGGGAGATCCTGGTAGCGGAAACAGGAGGTGCTCTCCTCTGCAGAAGCTACACCCCGCGCGGCGCCTGATGCGCCAATAACACCAGCACCGGCAGCAGCAGAGCAGCGGGAATAGGAGCTGCCTCCTGCAGCAGCTGCACCCGGCGCGGCGCCTGAGGCGCCAGCACTACCAGCAGCGACAGCAGCGGAGCAGCGGGAACATGAGGAACTACCTCTAGTAGCAGCTGCACCCGGCGCGATGCCCGAGGTGTAGGCACCAGCAGTAGCAGCAACAAAGCAACAAGGAAAGGAGGTGTTGTCCTCTGAACACAACCTGGGCTTGTTGCTGTAGGCCGCAACGACACCAAGCGCGCACCCCAGGAGATCCCAGCAGCGGAAACAGGAGGTGCTGTCCTCTGCAATAGCTACACCCGGTGCGGCGCCCGAGGCGTCAGCACCAGCAGCAGCAGCAGTAGCGGAGCAGCGGGAACAGGAGGAGCTCCCTCCTGCACATGACGTGGCGCCCGAGGCGCCAGCACCACTAGTAGCGGCAACAGCGGAGTAGCGAGAACAGAAGGAGCTGCCTCCTTCAGCAGTTGCACCCGGCGCGACGCCCGAGGCGCAGGCAACAATAGCAGCTGCAACAAAGCAGCAGGGAAAGGAGGTGTTTTCCTCTACAACAGTTGCATCCGGCGCGGTGCCCAAGGTGCCAGCACCACCAGCAGCGGCGTTAGAGGAGCAGCGAAAACAGGAGGTGCTGCCTTCTACAGGAGTTGCACCCAGCGCAGCGCTCGAGGTGCCAGCACCACCAGCAGCGCCAGCAATGGAGTAGCGGGAATAGGAGGAGCTGCCTTCTACAGAAGCTGCACCTGGCGCAGCGCCCGAGACGCCAGTACCACCAGCAGCTGCAAAAGCGGAGCAGCGGGAACAGGAGGTGTTGTCCTCTGTAGCAACTGCACCCGGTACGGCGCCCAAGGCGCCAGGACCACCAGTAGCGGTGGCAGCGGAGCAGCGGAAACAGGAGGTGCTGCCTTCTGCAGCACCTGTACCCAGCGCAGCGCCGGAGGCGCGAGCACCACCAGAAGCAGTAGCAGTGGGGTAGCGCGAATAGGAGGAACTGCCTCCTACAGCAGCTACACCTGGCTCGGCACCCGAGGCGCCAGCACCACCAACGGCGGCAACAGCGGAGTAGCGAGAACAAGAGGTGATGTCCTCTGTAGCAACTGCACCCGGCGCGGCGTCCGAAGCACCAACACCACCAACAACGGCAGTAGCGAAGCAGCGGGAATAGGAGGAGCTGCCTCCTGCAGCAGCTGCACCCGGCACGGCGCCCGAGGTGCAGGCACCAGTAGTAGCAGCAGCAAAGCAACAGGGAAAGGAGGTGCTATCCTCTGCAGCAGCTGCACCCGGCGCGGCGCCCGAGGCACCAGCACCACCAGTAGCGGTAGCAGCAGAGCAGCGGAAATAGGAGGTACTGCCTTCTGTAGCAGCTACACCAAGCGCATTGCCCGAGGCGCCAGCACCACCACTAGAGGCAGTAGTGGAGCAGCGGGAACAGGAGGAACTGCCTCCTACAGCAGCTGCACCTGGCGCGGCGCCTGAGGCGCCAGCACCACCAGCAGCGGCAGCAGCGGAGCAACACGAACAGGAGGTGTTGTCCTCTACAATAGCTGCACCCGGCGCGACGCCCGAGATGCCATCACAACCAGCAGCGGCAGCAGTAGAGCAGCGAGAACAGGAGGAGCTGCCTCCTATAGCAGCTGCACCCGGTACGGCGCCCGAGGCTCAGGCACCAGCAGCAGCAGCAGCGAAGCAGCAGGGAAAGGAAATACTGCCTCCTACAGTAGCGGCACCCGGCATAGCACCTGAGGCGCTAGCACCATTGGCAGCAGCATCAGAACAAGAGAAACAGGAGGTAATTTCTGGCGAGATACCAGGCGCGGTGCCCAAGGCACCGGCATCATCAGGAGCACTAGGAGGACGATAGAAGAAGAGAAGGAGGGCGTTGAAAGGGGTTGGTCTTGACAAGAAGAAGTAAGGGAAGAACGTGGCAGAGAAGCCAGGAGAAGGAGAATCCCTCCCACCGTAAGAGGAACGCCTCAGCTTGCTCAACACACCCCCCTGAAGATGGGAGCCACTACCACCTGATGACAGATACTTATGGCCAACCAGCTCACGATTGGAGGAATAGCGGAACCAAAGACGACCGGGAGCAACACAAGAAGACAAGGAGCAGCGCGATGAGGAGCTTGAGCTGAGCATGGAGGCAGAGGACCAGGATGAGGAAGAGAGAGAGGAGGAAGACCCCCGGTAGCGATGTGCAAGTTGCAAGGACCCGGTAATCCCTGGGAAATGAGTGATGTGTGAGGGATGCAAGGCCGGCTTACACTTGCAATGCTGCAACCTGGACCTGGAGATCCTGTACGACATTAAGATGTGTGATGTCTGTGTGGCTCACCTGAAGGAAAACATGGGGACAGATAGTGAGGAGAAGCTATAGAAGGAGGAGCAGGCAGAGAGATCCAGGTCGGGGAACAAGGCCACGCCAAGAAGATTCAGTCTGCCGTAAGACGAGCAAGAACCCTGTGGCAACTGTGGGGAGCCGATGAATGCCACCACTCTGTTCCGTAGCTTTGTGTGCAGACACCCTATACATGCCGCCTGCCAGGACCTGAAGGTGCGAGTAGGACGGAAGGTGATGGGGTGCAACAAATGTGCATCCATCATGTTGGCGAGAGCAGACAAAGAAGACAAAAGAAAAAACAGGCCTGCACCCAAGCGCTGGGTCGAGAGGTATGAAGCCTGCCGGGAGCTGCATGACCCCACGGACCCCTCATGGTGCCACGAGTGCAAAGCACCCCTCTATCGCAAGTGTGGCACGGAGATTCCAGGATTGAGACGGCATTGCAAGGGCTGCATCCGGAGGTTGGTTGAGCAAGAGCAGGAGATAAACAAGCAAGGCGGACAGACCGCTGGATCAGCATCAAGCATCCCAGGAGCAGAAGAGACACAGACATGCGCAAAGTACGAGCGACCGGTGAGAACGCAGAAGAAACTCTGCTTCAATTGTAGGGTAGCCCTCCACTACATCTGTGGGAAAGAGGAGTTACTACAGCAGAAGGCGGTGCATGTCTGTCCACCTTGCGTACAAGAACTGAAGGAGAAGGTCCAGAAGGAGAGAGAGGCAGGAAAGGGGATGTCGAGGAGCAGCAGAAATGGAGTGGTGCTTATATTGTACAGATTGTGGCAACCAAAACACCACCAAATGGTGTGAGGGATGCCACCAGCCGCTACACCGACCATGTGGGCAGGTGTTGCCTGAGGTGCGACACCATTGTGAAAAGTGTGTGGCCAAGCTGCGGCTTCTCGAGGCTTGAGCACGGGAGAGGAAACAGCTGCAGGAGAAGGAGCGACAAGGTGCGAATGAAAGGGTAGAGCCACGCTCATACGCGGATGCCCATCCAGTGGAACAGCTCTATCGCAACGTAGTGGCATTGCCAGGACCTGAGGGAGCAGCGGCTCGGAGGGCAGTACTGACTATGAGGGCGTTGGGGAACATGGATGTCCCTGAGGTCACGAGAAAGGTGCTGGCCATGGTAAATGAGGCATTGAGTGGAACGCCTCAGTGGTGCCTCTTGAGAGATGAGCCGCCACCAGTGATCCCAAGGCCACTAGCCTCACAAAGATCGGACGTACAACCTCGTCCCCATCCACCTTCGGTGGATAATCGACCCGCCCGGCGGCCGAATATGCCGAGCGCACCCGGACGCATGCAATGAAGACGGGAAGCGGAGGCTAGATGTGGAGCAGCGATACCTGGGTACTTAGGAGTAATGGGACGGCCCGGTGTTCCGGCGGACGGTGCACCGACATGACGATGGGATCAGCACACCGCCATAGGAGGGCACCAGAGGAGGAGAGGATCGGAGAGGGGCCCACATCACCCTTCATTGACACAGGGAGCAGCATTGAAAGAGTCGCAAAGAGCGTCCACGGGGACGCCAGGGAAGCCGGGGGAGACAGGCGTAGGAGTTGGAAGAAGCCCATGGGACATAGGCGCTGGGTCGATGGCAGAGCCAGGGAGGGGCAAGGGGACGAAGAGGCCTACGGCTGAGGTAGGGGATGAACAAGGCAAGGGGAACGATAATACCATGGCGGAGAGAAGAGCTGGACGAAGCAGCCGCCTTTACCCCCCACACCTACCTCTTTTTTCCAAACTCCCTTCTCAGTAGCACGATACACTCACCACCCCCATTTATGTAGAAGGAATTGTATCCATAGTAAAATTCCTCCCGTGTTGCAGGAGCCCAGGCCCAGACGACATCACAGCACAATTCAATAAACACATGCCAAAAGCCTGTGCCCCGGTACTTCTAACCATTTTCATGGAAGTACTTTACCACCCCAAAAAACACCCGGAATTCACAGACTCCATCACATACCTTCACTTTAAGAAAAGCGACCCCATCCTAATGAAAACCTATCGCCTGATCTCCCTTCTTAATACGGATTATAAAATCCTCACAAAAATCTTTGCCAACAGATTACGTAAACCACTACCAAGCATTATTCGCCCATAGCAAACAGACTTCATCCACAAAAGGAAAATCAAAGATACAATCTCTTGTATCCTAGACCTCCAACACTAGTCTACACACACCAAAACATAACGTCTCTTCCTCCTAGTCTACTTAAAAAAAGGCTTATGATGCACTTATCTGGCCATACCTCTTCCGTGCCACAGAACAAATGGGTTTTTCAACCACCTTTAGATCATGAATAAAACACATACTACACAACACCCGCACTCATTTCCTATTGAAGGGTAAAAAAAAAGCCAAATCCAAACACTATCAAGAGTCCGTTAGAGATGTCCCATTGCTTTCCTCCTCTTCATCATCGTAATGGAACCCCTAAATCAAATCCTTAAGCTACACATTCCATGACCAATTGACTCGCTGCCCCTTTGTCCCTGTCATGCAGTTTACACAGATGACACCACCATCTTCCTAACTTCATCAGAAGCACTAAATCAGGCTGTCCTACTACTTGAACGGAGTTTTGCTACCATCTGACTCAAAACCAACGATGACAAAACCCTCCTCTTTCAAGGCAAAAAAGACGAAAAAATGGGAGGATAGCCACTTCCAATACACCACAGAACTACAACGAGTCCTTGGTACCAATGTAGACCAAGATACAAAATCCCATAAATGTAGGAAGGTCTCATCACAAAACTTCAAATTGTTGCATTTATCTGGTCTAACACCCACGTCATTGGATCTATAAAAATAATAGCAATCAACACATGCCTTATCCCAGAATTCCTCTACCAATTTGAACTGCAGCGTCCCCCCCAATATCCTCGTATAATTCAATAATATCTTGTTAAATATGCTATTTGTACCATCCAAAGAGAGCTCACTTAGGTTCATAGAAAAAAATATAGCCATCACACCCATAGACAAAGGAGGCCGAGGAATGATGTGGCCTACCACCTTGCTTCAAGCACAAACGCCCAAAAAGCATATAAATTCTTGCACCCAAGACCCAACGAATGGAAGGACATAGCATGCCACTCCAAACGCTCCCCAAACTAAGGACACTTCTTCCTGGCACATCTTCACATATTGCACATCAAACCAGACTAGACCACATGGGCCCACTCAAGGTGGCACACCATTCAAAAAAACTGCCAGGCAACAGACTCACAAATTCTCCCTCCACTGTTGGAAAGCGCAGAATTCCTACAAGAATACGTTGCCTTCAATCGTTTTCTTCTCAAACTAAATAACACACCTTTTGGTCAAGCTGAAATAGAAATATTTCTCTACAACAACAAAATTTAACTCAAACATGTCTTCCTCAAAGTAGCATTTCACTTCTTACAAACACACGAAGATAAAAAAATTATAGAAGTCCTCCACTCCCACACCAGGATATCCTAGCGTATTAGAATTTGTATCCCTTTGGAATGGCTTACACAAAAATATAAAAATAACAGTCATGAGCCAACACAGGTACTGGTGCCCAACAAGGGATACCCACTTGACCCCCTCCCTCATTTACAAAGTCACAGATACCACTTTCCCTTTCACAACTAAACCGCTCNGGCACATGGAAACAATCGAGCATGCTTTCCAAGAATGTCGAAATCTACAACAAACTCTCACAGTCCTAGCCGAGTCTACAACGTTCATTTGCCAAACGCCAACAACAACTCTCACCTTTCATCGCCAGTCGGCCAGGAACCAATGCTGGATATTCCTCCAGGCCATTAGCTTTCACAAAATCTAGAAACTCTGATGTGGAGAAAGCTTAGATAATATATCCAACTTGAGGAGTCCCTCAGTAATCGTTATGCTCCAAATCCTTCAAAAATTTGAAGATCACATCAACTGACACATATTATACCTCCACAACCAAAACACAACACAAAGTAGAAAACCAACCCACCTCCGCATACATTCCCTTACGTCCCATCGAGCCATTTATGATGCAGACCTAAAAGTCCAACCCGTACACTTGATTATCGCCCCTTCGGTACGGTACAACTGGTGAAAAACTAACACTTTCTACCGGGAGGATGAGTAATTCCACAAGAAGCGCATTGAGCTGATGGGGAACCCCCTCAATCAACGGTCACGATCGTCGGTTGAAACTACCTTCAATGGTGGACGTTGGTAGTTCAAGACCGGTGGCCCGACTCCCACATACCCTAAGGAATAGAGTTCCTTGGACATCTATCCCGATGTGACACAAGTCATATGGAATGCAGAGTGTTCAATTCCTTGAAATTTTCTATCGTGAGATGCGGGTAGGGGTAAACCACCATCAAGGTGATGTTTCAACCAACTAAAAAAAAGAGACAGGTGTTGCATGCAAAGCGTGCAAATAAATTAAACAAATGAGATGAATATATTTTTTCTCGTCTGAACATACTAGTTCACATGTATATCATGAAAAACACAAGCACACAATGATAATCATTGACCACTTTGGAAAAATCTTGAATGATTCCGTTTGTTATGAAAAGCATTGTGATCAGTTTACACGTTGAATTTAAATTCTTTGCTATTTTTTATGATAGAAGTTGAATTCTGCATATTTTCCTTATATTTTGACCTTGTTTTGAACCGGGTTCACTAAACTTACTAGTATGACATGACGACCTGTTCCGTGAAACCAAGGAGGAGCCTCACGTCGCTGCTTCTTAGAGGAGGAAACCAACATTAAACTTTGCAAAGAAAAGCTTCGTCCGGTTCTCGGACCAATCACGATTTTTTCCTGCAATCAAAGCCGGTTGTAAAAGGGTTACTATGTAAACTAAAAAATGTAGAAAATTCCTTGCTTGCCAAAGATAATGGAAAACAAAGGGTTGCTATGTAACCCGAAAAGGGAGCGACAGCATACCCGCTTCCCTCCCATGGTGGTGCTGTACACGGATGACGGGCCACCAAGCGTGAAGGTGTCGTAGCCTAGAAGGTCACCCACCATGCCGTCGGAGTTTGGCGTGAAGCACGCCCACCCACCTACGATGGCCACGCCACCTCGTCCATGTCCTTCTATGATAGTTGGAAGTAGCGCATACGCGGTTCACGAATAGGCTGTACGTGCCGATTCCTAACGTTTGGTCCGCTTGAAAGATGATGCGTATACCGATAGGCACGTTGTTCACAATCGTGGTGCTGTCCCTCGTCAAGCTTGCCTGTAGAGATACGCTACGATCAATGGCCGTGCTGATAGCAGTGGTGTGGGGCCCATCAGGCGTGGCAAGCCCATGGGCAGAAGCCGCATGTTTATACACTGCGTATTTCTATTTGCACATCGTCACCTCCTCCAACATCGCGTCATATGCCAAAAGTGCTTGCTTTAAAAGACTCTTGCTGATGGTGGCCTTCACCCTGGTGCAGTCCAGCCAGATGGCTAGCACCTTGCCCATTCCCAGCCCATCGGTGAAGGCAGCATGAGATCGCGGTCGTTGAAGTACTCGACGTGAATCGTGTGCGGTGGCGTGAGAGGTCGTTGATGCTGTCAGTTGTCATTATTTGTCATATTGAAGTATGTTCTTGTTGGTATGTACATGCTCAAACGCTTGTGCCCCGTAAGAAACGGAGTTGTGGATGCTAAAACACGGCGTTACTTCACTCCTCTGTGACTAAGGTGGCCAGTAAGGTCAAGGTCTATCGCGCAGCGAAGGTCAAGGTCAAGATGTTCACCGTTACATGTTGGGCAATAGAAGGAGGGGTATTCTTCAGAGAAAGGATAGCGTGCTCACCTTCGTAGAAGGAGGGGTATATATGTATGTATGTATGTATGTGTGTATGTATGTATCTATGTAGATATGTATGTATGTATGTATTTATGTATGTATGTATGTATGTATGTATGTATGTATGTATGTATGTATGCATGCATGCATGTATGTATGTATGTATGTATGTATATATGTATGTATGTATGTATGTATGCATGTATGTGTGTATGTATGTATGTATGTGTGTATGTATGTATGT
>SZWC01007210.1:87458-107409 GCA_023375785.1 Penium margaritaceum | reverse complement strand
ATGCATGTATGTATGTATGTATGTATGTATGTATGTATATATGTATGTATGTATGTATGTATGTATGTATGTATGTATGTATGTATGTATGTATGTATGTATATATGTATGTATGTATGTATGTATGTATGTATGTATGTATGCATGTATGTGTGTATGTTTGTATGTATGTGTGTATGTATGTGAGTATGTATGTATGTATATGTGTATGTATGTATGTATGTATGTATGTATGTATGTATGTATGTATGTATATATGTATATATGTATGTATGTATGTATGTATGTATGTATGTATGTATGTATGTATGTATGTATGTATGTATGTATGTATGTATGTATGTATTTATGTATGTATGTATGTATGTATGTATGTATGTATGTATGTATGTGTCTATGTATGTATGTATCTATGTATGTATGTATGTATATATGTATGTATGTGTGTGTGTATGTATGTATGTATGTATGTATGTATGTATGTATGTATGTATGTATGTATGTATGTATGTATGTATGTATGTATGTATGTATGTGTCTATGTATGTATGTATGTATGTATGTATGTATGTATGTATGTATGTATGTATGTATGTATGTATGTATGTATGTATGTATGTATGTATGTGTGTGTGGGTGTATGTATGTATGTATGTATGTATGTGTGTATGTATGTATGTATGTATGTATGTATGTATGTGTGTGTGTATGTATGTATGTATGTATGTATGTATGTATGTATGTATGTATGTATGTATGTATGTATGTATGTATGTATGTATGTATGTATGTATGTATGTATGTATGTATGTATGTATGTGTGTGTGTGTGTATGTATGTATGTATGTATGTATGTATGTATGTATGTATGTATGTATGTATGTATGTATGTATGTGTGTGTGTGTGTATGTATGTATGTATGTATGAATGTATGTATGTATGTATGCATGTTTGTATGTATGTATGTATGTATTTATTTGTGTATGTATGTATGTATGTTTAAGTGAATCTTTGCTTTCTGTATGTATGCATGCATTTATGTATGTATGTATGGATGGCTGTATATATGTATGTTTGTATGCAACCATTTATGTATGCAGGTATTGTAGTATGTATTCATATATATGTATGTATGTATATATGTATGTATGTGTTAATGATGTTTCGTTCATCCACCGGAGGCGGGGAAGGGAAAGGGGCCCGGGGTCAAGATTCGGGAAAGGGGTCGACGGATGATCCGACGAACATCGATCGAGGAACAAAAATACAAGAGAAGGAGTTCGGCTCCGGTAAGCGACGAGGCGCGGAGGGAAATATTGTGGCGGATACCATGGCCCGACCAGACCTGCCGGGAAGAAGAAACGACAGCCCGAAGCTAAACTGATGGCTGTGGAGTCGCGTCCGAACTATAGAAATAGGAGCCGCTTGCGAGGCGCCTTATCCAGAGGAGTTTTGATGTGCGAGCCGCGGAATGGACCAGCTAGTGAAAAGAGAAGGCTAGGGAAGGGCGATGCGAGGGGAAGATAAAGGAGGAGGGTGAGAGGAAAAACGATTGCTGACCCAATGCTGATGCTGACACTGAGTTGCTGAGACGCTGAAACCCAACAACGATGCGGAAGAGCTGATCGCTGACTACTAGCAGTCGACGATCGAGGGAGGACTGAGAGATCCCGGACTTCCGAGACATCGATCCCACTCCGGCTTTGAGACGTTAGCCCCCTGGCGCACATCGGTGTTGGCTCCTCACCCAACCCGGGTGTGGGGAGGCGAGTCCTGTGGCCATCAGCGATACTGAGAGATTGCTGCCCCTCAGTTGAACCAGACCGTCGAGCGGGACCCGTGTCCCGTCTCGCAACAAGTTAAAATAGGAAAGTTAGACGGGGCTATGTGTGTGTGTGTGTGTGTGTGTGTTTGTGTGCAGCCATCCCTGGATGGGAAGTCCGCTTCCTGAAGGGGACATCACAGATCCATCATGTCCAGGGCCTGAGTTCTCGCGGACGCACCAGCCCCCCAACCCAAGGAGGGCTGCGTGCAACTCACCGCTGATCGTCTATGCCATCTGCAGCTGTTGCAACACCCCTCACCGGCTCGAAGTGCGCACGATCCTGAGTGATGCAATGGGCGCATCACCCTGCTGGCGGAGCCGTGGAGCAGTTCAGCAGCCATGGCTACTGAGGCTTCCCCGTGACGACGAACCCCGGCCCGTGGAAAGTTGGCAGGAGGTTGCGCGCGGCGTTGGACGGAGGGCTACGGAGGCAGCTGAGGAACGGGCTGAGGCGTTTTGTGCGTATCAACAATCTCGACAGGAGCTTTTCTGCCTCCACAAGGAAGAGGACGCACTCGCCAGCTCTCGGACGAGCCGACGTGCCGACGGCCCCTTGGCACTGCATCGCGCAACCTCTTGGGTTGACGATCGCCTCACTGTCAGCCGCACTGTGACTGTACAGGACCCAAGGCCGGTGAATGATCCGTCGACCCAGGATTTCCATTGTTTGCGCATCCTGCTTGGTGACGTGTAGGGTAGCGATTGCATGCGTAGAGAAGATATGTTCATTGTGTGGATCTGTCTTTGATTGAATGGAAGCATTTTGATTGTTCGAATCGCTCCATTTGTGTTGCTAGGAGGGGTTGCCTTAGCAAATGTCAGTTCACCTGGTGCATGATTGACCCTCATCGATCAATTGGAGTGAAGGAGCACAATTGCTAGAATGAACACATTGACCATTTCGAGACTTGTCGGATTTACAAGGGAAGAATTGGGTAAATCAGGAAGGAGAGTATATGTGACATATGCCCAATATTGATTCGATAAATGACCCGTCGAATAACTAGGAGAAGGGAGAATGTGAAGTCGTCCGGCCGATGAGGATGCGGTTGGACCGATTGGGAATAGAGAAGTGAGATAGGACGGGGTAGAATTGAAAGAGGGAAGTGAGCGGAGTTACGGGGATAGCGCAGCGTGCACTGTAGTAAAGAGCTGACCCCCGCATGCTGTCAGACCCGATTCCGGCTGATGGAAAAAAAAGGGTATAACAGGGTATAATGGTGCGTTGAGCGTGGACTCACTTGTTTTCTGTGACGAGTGTGGCAGGTACCTTCAGAATAGTCTATAATCCGGAGTGCGGCTATTCAAGGGCGGAGTTGATGGATCTTCGACCGGACGGACAGAAGGTGTAGTGGCGATCTGTCATCCAGCCCAAGGATCCCCCCCCGACCACAGTGGCGTCTTCCTGCCAACCTACGAAGTGCAAACACAGGGCAATTGTGCAGGTGAATCATTCGGCGGTATCGTCATTCTGCTAGCACGAAGACGCGTCCCAGAAACCCCTGCGCCTACAGGAAGCACAACATGAGGTGAACAGGCACCGCACATCGCTATGAGAGAAGCCCAGAAGATACTCCAGGACTAGATCCTAACTTTGAGTGGGATCCGGTGGATGATTGGTCCCCGCAATTATACAACAAAAACAACGACATGGACCCCGATGAAGAAGAAGAGTTCCACCTCCGACGCCTTGAGGAACTCCGCGAATGGACGGCCATCCGGCAAGCACGGTTGGCAGATGTGACGCACGAAGATCCAGAAGACAACGAGGTAGACCAACAAGACGAGGAGGGTGACACCATGCACGTAGAGGACTACGTGTCAGATGAAGAGCAGGAGCATGTAGAGGACGATGGGCCCGTTTTGCTCCATGAAGTCACGACGCCAGATGGGAGAAACATCTATGAAGCAGTGGACATGACGCCCATACAAGACGTACCGTGACGTCTTGAATTCTCTATTCCAAGAGCATCCTCACCCGCACCCTCTGTTACCCATGACAGGGAGTCTGCAGACTTGGACGATGCCCAATACGACCAGGCAGAGGAGGATGAAGCATCACTGGATTACTCTTCAGTGTAGACCTTACATGCCCTGTATCAGCCTGTCACCTTCCGTCCTTGGGAATCCCCATCTCGCCCAACCGTCAATCTGCGCCGACCAACCTCGGACAACGGTGTGTCTTTGCCACATACGGGGACAAACCCGGAGGTCGTGGAACAACGGACACGAGAAACCCAACGGGAACGACTCTCCATCATGACCTCACGTCGCCCAGATGCTGGGCCGACCATAGCACTGCAGGGGCGACAACCCCAACACCGGCAACAACCTTGCAGGACGCCTCCCATCTTCGAAGCACCGCGCCGCTGAGAGGTTCCAACCCAAAGGGCTATCAAAGCTTCATCCACGGCAGGACTTGCCAGACAAGTACGGACCTCGGGGGATGTGCGTATCTCAACGGGGACTCCATCGACCAAATACACCATACCACCTTTCCAGTCAAAGACACAGTCATCTCATCGTCAAGATAGCAAAACAACGGCCCTACCCACAGCAGGCAGACTCCAGCAGAGATCCCGAGCGACTGGTGGTCTAACTGGACCCGGGCTAGGATCAGTGGTTCATGGAGGCAAGCAGTACACCGTGTGAGTACAAGCAAGCTCAGCAAGACAGCACGTGGGGAGTTTTGGACTGGGATGAACCGATGTAGGATGGGTTGGGAGCTTCTGCTCCCAATCCAATGAACCCCCATAACTACCCACCTGGGAGTTGCAATGGATGTGGAGAATTCACCCATCGGCGTCGGGAATGTCCCAATCCCACCGCGATACCCGGAGTACCACCCAGAGGAGGACAATACCATGGACGCGAATCAGCTGGACCTGGACCTACCGCTGCACGACAAGCCGTTAGCCCCAACATCGCCGCCCATCCCCCTGGTCAGGCAGACAATGGGCCGGCGCAGTGGAAAGCCTATGCTCAGCAAAGGGAGACGGGGGAGACACCAGTTGCCAATCAACCATCTACTTCCGATACGCCTGCACGAAATGTGAAGCTATGACCTCCCCGCTCCAAAGAACAGACAACAGAGACTCCTCCGACGGCTGTAGAACGAGAACTGGTCTCAGTAGCTCAAGCAGAAGGCGTGGAAGGCTGGTCAATCGCGGAGATGTATGAGCTCATGCGTAAATACAAGGAGTCACATGAATGGGCCGAAGCAGACCTGCAGACATGTGTCAAAGCGCGCTCGACTCGTCTACCGAGTCAGATTTCAACGATACCTCCAAAACCTCCACCTGAACCACACATGCGATCCTCAAGGGGTCCCACGCCCCCGAGACGCCAAAGGGTGACCTTTGTACCTTCAGCAAAAAACGAGCCCACGGCCAGTGCCTTAACCTCCTTTCACCGTCCCTTCCAGGAGGTATCCCTGGGGGAGTATTTACCGCAGCATCCCACTTGTCTCCTGGACTTTGCGGCGGTCCTTCAGGAGTACGCCGAGAAGCTTCGGCCAGCCGGCATTTACCTCAGCTGCGCCCAGGCTCCACATGATCGACTTAGCAAGACGACGATCTGAGCTGAACCCGATACATGGGGATGGCAGCCAATGCCTCTTGCACCACCACGAACGCAAGCTCCCCACCATGAAGTAGCCAGTTATTTCGTGTGGATATGTGGCAAATCGTTCCTAGCAATTATCAACCTTAGAGCTACCCACACCACAGTGACACTTCAGGTCCTGCAAGCGGTTGGCTGGAAACACAAGATCCAACCAACAACTATAATGTTTACGAATGCATCCCGTGGCACAGATGCAGGATATGGTATCATAGACAACCTTCCCCTACAGGTGGGCCCCATCCACGAGGTCGTATGGGTGCACGTCACCGTGGCCCGCACCTATGATGTCTTGCTAGGTACAGGTTACCTCATTCCCCGACAGATGGGCCTGTTCTATGCCGACGGAGTCATGCAATTGACGTCATCAGGGTATAGTAGCTGTGCAGCACTGATTGTGGGTCCAAGGACGTCAATGCCCACAACATTCGGACACCCCTTCTCATTGGAGAAGCCCGGGCCGAAGTCCATGCAGCCAGAACTTCCATCTTGGCATTCCCAAAGCACGATACTCCTCCCATCTTCCCACCGCAGGCAGAGGGAGACAAAACGATGGATCTCACGCCGACATCCAGGCAGCCATGCCTTGAGCGTGGACAAGCTGCTCTGGCGGATGATCGACCGTAGCTACCCATGGGTCCGTTACCCAAGCCTTTGGCAGAATCTCCCAGATGGCTGTCTCTCCCCACAACAGACAGCTGCCCCTGTGATTTCAGGGGCAGCTGTCTTGGCCAACGGTCCCACAAACAACCAGAGCCTCCTCTGGTTTTGACCAGCTCCCTTGGCCAACGGTCCCACAAACAATGGTCCCAGACGATATAGCTGCGGTGAAGCGCAAGGGAAAGATGCTTGTGTGTGATAAGGACACCTTCCTCTATGAGGACGTTGACTCAGAGGAATCAGACCAAGAACCTATGAGTGATATCGGGTAGCTGCGCCTTGATGACGAGCCGCCTCCGCGCCAACCAAAGGCTATCACGACTACACCAGGGGGTTCTCGCAACTTCAACCTTCAAGTCTATGATTATTGGGACCTTATCCCTGATCTTGGAGCCGGTCTGGTGGAGGATTAGGAGCCGCCACCACCCACGGTCCCACATTCTCAACGATGGGACCATATGCTCTATGAGCGCCTGACGGGAGAACAGAGACAAGACGTCAAGGAGCTTCTCACTTACAATGAGGAAGTCTTTGCAGGAAAATCAACGAAGATCGGAGCGGTCGACACGGTATATGTCATTAACACATGAGACGCCCCTGCTCACAAACAGAAGGCTCGTCGCCTACTCCAAGACCTGAAGGATGTCATCAATGAAGGCCTACGTGAACTCAAGGAGCAGGGCGTCATTGTCGAGGTGGAAAGTCCATGGTGCTCCAACCTAGTATTTGTGGGAAAACCGCACAGCACTAAACGGTTTTGTGTTGATTTCCGTGTTCTGAACAAAGTCACCGTGAAATATGCTTACCCTATGCCACTCATTGTTGACATACAAGAGGGACATCACAGAAAGAGTTGGTTTGCCAAACTTGACGTTAAATCTGCCTTCCACGCCATTCCCATGGATCAGAACTCTATGCTGAAGACGGCCTTCATCACCCCGGACGGGCTCTATGCTTTCACCCGCATGCCCTTCAGGTTGCGCAATGCCAGTGCCATATTTCAATGCGTCATGGATCAAGTGTTGCGCGATGCTCCCAACGCCTGCTGTTACGTGGATGACGTCATGGTTGCATCATTCAGCTTCCAAGAACTCATGGTTTCACTTGATGCCATGTTTTATGTCCTCCGATCTGTAAATATTCGTTTGAAAGCCGCCAAGTGTGTCATCAGGGCGGATAGCATGGAGTTCCAGGGATTTATCATTAGTGCACAGGGCATATCCACAGACCCCGCCAAATCGCGGCTGTCCGCGAATGGAAGCAACCCATTACATCATCCCAGGTCAAGATTTTCCTGGGATTTGTCAGTTTTTATCGCAAGTTCGTCCGTGACCATGCGAAGATTGTTTGTCCCTTGCAATGCCTCACTCATCAAGATGAACCTTTTGAGTGGACGGACGCCTGCCTGATCGCATGGGTCGAGATCAAACACCGCCTCATCACGGCACCAATGCTTGAATTCCTAAACTTCAACTTTCCCTTTGTCATCACCACAGACTTTTCACAGGAAGGTATTGGGGCCATTTTTTCCCAACGAGGAGACGACGGTATGATGAGGGTGGTGTGCTACGGGAGCCGTGCGCTCAACGATGCCAAAGCTAAGTATCCTCCCGTGAAAGGAGAATGCCAAGCAGTCTTGTGGGCGATCCAGTTCCACAGAGACAACGTAAAATATGGGAAACCCTTCACCATCCTCACAGACCATCAGGCTCTCCAATGGTTGCTCACGACGCAGAACCATGAAGGTACTATTGGCAAATGGGCCCTGCTTCTACAATGATACAATCTTACCATAAAATATCAACCGGCATTTGCGAATCACAATGCAGATGCCCTTAGCCGGTTACCACGTGAAGGATGGAAGGACCGCGCCTCACATGAGACACCATCATACGGAGATGGACCACCTCCGAATGAACCCCCTCCTAGTAGAAACGTTCTTGTTCAGGGCCAGGTGCGCGATCTCACCGACAAGGAGTACCGTTGGGCATACCCTCTTAACGGCTTTCCTCCGCACAACCCGGACATCGGCCACATCAATGTGCGGCGTTGAACGGACCTCTTCAAAGATGTGCCAGGATGGACACATCAGGAATACAAGGATTGGCTCCGTAGCATGCGGCGCAACCCTACCCCAGTACCCGCGGCACGCTCCCAGCCGGTTGCGACGCCGATGCCACGCAGTGAGGCCTGCCAATCGGTGGCAGATGCCATCTGGCAATTCTTTGACCGGACCTACCTTGCACTGCCTTGGATGGAAGTCGTTACTCATCTGCCCAGGCAAATTACACAATTGGAAACTTCCTTTATGGAGATGAACGCTGCGCTGGCACCATCCGGGTGGAGGGTGATCTGTTGGCTTGAATCGCCAGGTCACCACATGATGAGGGATCACGTCGACAACACTCGACGGGTCGTTCATGATAGCCTTGATGCAGGAGCCCTCGCATGGCGACCAATGACACTATGCCGCCAACCGCTGCCGGAGTTTGTTTGCACGGTGGTCTCATGCTCCGTATGGATCGCCGGTGTAAAATTCATCGTTGTCGTGGATACCGGGGCGACGCATACCACAATCGCCATGCGCGTCATCCGGCGGCTCAATTGGTCAAACCTTATTCGGCCTGTTGACCTCTGCTTTGGAACCGCGGGAGGGTAGATCACGCGATCGGAGGGACATATTGATTTATTTCCCCTTCAGGTCAGAAGTGTTTACCGGAGCCTACCGGTGCAAGTGAGTGAAATGCCCACATATGAGGTCCTCCTCGCTAATGATTGGCTCATACCATGCGATGTGATCATTTTGCTTGGGGAGAAATACATGACGCTACATGATGAAGACGGGGCGCCGTCATATGTCCTGCTCCAGCTCGACGCACGAGAAGTGCCACATCAGCGGAATGCTCGATGTTGACAGAGCAGGCGCCTCCCACCAATCGCTCAGTACATGCGGGCGATCAATCCACCGGCACACGCTTCACGAGGGTTGTTACTGACGCACCAGCATCGTCCACGGACAGCAGCGACTTGCCGGAGGATCATGCACCGTATCCGACGGAGATGCATGCCCATACCCCAAGACACACGCGAGCAACGGCGGAAACTTCGGAAGATGTCGTCCTCTTACAGAACGCGTCTCCACACGATCGCAGGGTATTCATGGTGAGCATTCCATGCATCGACATGACCAAGGGCCTGGCATGCCTCTTGCCCTCTGACGCCCACGGCGGCACGCTCAACCCACTCGACCGCCTTGGGTCCTTTAAGCGGTGTCTTGCGGATCCCGACGGCAGCCTTCAAATTCTCTCTCCCGCAGTTCTCATCATCTACACACCCGGCAGTCGACGACAGAGACGACCACGAATCTGACTCCTCTGGAAAACGACACTCACCACACGTCCACGGCTGGAGAACAATGACAGAGTGGCATCACTGACCCCACACCACACATGGCTCAGAATGACTGGGCATGGTACAAGTACGGAATCGCTGAGCGCACGGTGGACGCCGCTGCAATATCCGAGTTTGAAGCCACCGCACTGGCAGCATTTCTCATCATGGCGAAGGCAGAGGATATTCTCTGCACCTTACACATGGATGATCCATGCCCAGCACCCCCACCCTCACCAGACATGCCCGACCCCATAGCAACAAAGTGCTGTGGGAGAGGTTCACATTTCACATCACCCAAAACCGAGCGTGGGCTGGCAGGGTAGAAAGACTTTGGCAGCAGCACAGGACATGGGTGAAGTCGCACACGAGGAACATGCGCGCAGCTCTGCCACCAACTTGGCCAATGTGCGAAACGCTCTCGCTGCATACGGGTCCGCCTGTGCTTATCAGCAGCAGCATATCCAGGACTAAGAAGCTCGAGCAGCAGCCATCCAAACGAGGCTCTAGGAAGTGCAACGACTGCAAGATGTATGGAACGACGTTACAGATAGAGCTGACAAACCATCCGTAGAAGAGGGTCAGCGCCTCATCGACCAATGGGCAGAACTGAACCAGCTTCAGGCCACTTTCCTTTCCTCCCGGTAGGTCTGGCCGAGTCACGGCGTCCGCCGCAACACTTTCTCCGTGCTTCGTCGCTTCCCGGTGTCGAACTCCTCTTCTCGTAATTCTACTCCTCGCTCGATAATCGTCGGATCATCCGTCGACTCCTTCCCCAAATCCTGACCCCGGGGTCCACTTTCTCCCCCCCCCCTCCGGTGGATGGACGAAACATCATTAACACTGTTATACCCTACTCCTACAAAACGAGCTGGACGTCCTCGTCCATCCGTCCCCGTCCCCTGTTTCATCCATCCCACTCTCTCTTTTCTGTCAGATTATCCGCCGCATTCCTAGTGCTCTCGTCCTGCTCCTTGTGTAGACTCCTCACTCCCTTCCTCCGGTGATGAATACTCATCTTCCACCCATCTTGTCCTCTCCATGCCGTCCAACTCCCGGTGGAGCCCTTCTTGTCGTATTCCCTCGTTCCGCGCCTTGGGACTCTGCCGTGGGATCACCCTGCGCTCTCTTCCTCCTGTCTCTCCTTCCTACTGCTCTTGCAAGTACCACGCTACCTCCTTTTTTTCCGCGTGCACCCTCCTCCTCGCTTCATCGCTCTCTTTCCATGGTACACAGAGGGGTCCCTGGAGCCCCGTCCATGCGTTCCTGTAGCGACGGACGCATGAGAGGTGTACCCACCAGTGGAAACTGATGCAGTGCCACCTGCGGATGCGGACCGGGTTCCTGCATGTGACGCAGGGTTCGCTGTGTGAGCTTGCGCATCGAAGGCACTGGTATAGCACGATGCGCCCCCCATGCCGTAGTCCTCTCTCTCCCACTATCTTCACGCACTCACTGTGGCGAAGTACGCACACTTCTCACACCATGCGGTCATCCCACTCAACTCTTCCAAGCAGCTAGGTCAATCCGCTTCCGCCGTGCCCGTGTGTTGTCGCACCCAGCAGCTGCTGCAGTTGTCCAGCCCGTCCTCGTTTGTCTTGATACAAGCAGCATGGGCCACACGTTTGCAGTAGTCGCACTTTCCGTGTGGAGCTTTCAGCTGCCTTTTGCAGCCGCAGCACACAATGCCTGCTGCACCATTGTGTTCTTGCCCAAGCATCACCCTTGCTTCCATGGGAATCCCCTGTTTGGCTTTCAGATAGGGTACGCAGGTCCAACCCCTTTCCTCGTCCATCGTCCCACACTCCTGGTGTATGTTGCGTTTGCAGCGCCTACACTGTCGGACAGGAAAATGCACCCTCTTCTTGCACCACGGGCAGCTAACTGCTCGAGGGGCCCTCCCTTCAGCCCACTCGGCTCCTGTAATGATCGTGCTTAGATCCCGGTTTCTTGTTGTTTGGCTTTAATTTGGCTGCTTAAAACTTGCGACGCTTGCTCTAGGTTTTTGGTGTATTTGATTTATCCAAATTGATGGTCAAAGCGTTTTACAGTCAAGATATACTCTTAGAGGTGGTGTTCTTTACACTGTACAAGGCGACCGAGGTGAGTGTTGTGAGATTCTATGCAGAGACGTTGTTGAACTTTTACAAATACCAAGTGAATATGAGTGAGATTTTTTTGTATCCCACGTGCTTTCTTGATGCTGTAGGATTTAATTTGTTTCTGAATCCACCTTCCATGTTGGGGCCAAGGACGGGTAGGAGGTTTGGAGTGGAGTTGTCTTATGAAAGGTCGGGTGAGGAGTGACGCATTGAACTTCCATAGCTTCGATTGCGGGGTTGAGTCTCCTGTATGTTGTAAGGTGACCTCATGGGCTGCTATCTGATCTGAAAGGATTTTTGGTATTGCAAGGTGTGTGGCGTGAGAAAGGGTTAGGCCCATTGTGGTGGAGTGGTAGATCCTGTCTAGCCTGGTCACGGTATAATGACTGGGTGACAAGTATGTAGATTCCAGTTTGTTGGGGTGGAGCGTGCGGTAGGAGTTGACAAGGTTGTAGTCCGTGAGGAGTTTTGAGAGGAGAAACTAATCTTTGGTGGTTTTTGGTGGATTTCTGTTCATTGGTACGCAAGTGGTGTTGAAATTACCAAGGAGAAGAGTAGTCGGATATTGAGATAGGAAAATGTCAAGTTCTACCGTAAAGGATTTTTGCGTACCTAGGGTTGGAAAGTTGTAGATTATTGTTACAAGTAGCATTGTTTGGTGATGTTCGAAGGAGCATTTACCTCTTCTATGTGTACATCGTGGGGAGTTTTTCACCGGGGAGAGCTTATGGTCATCGTATATGAGAAAGATGCCTCCGGTGTGGGTAGATTCAGAAGGGAAAGCTATGATTTTCCTCTGTAGTTGGGTTTCTAGTTGTGAAATGGGTTTGGCAGATGTTAGGTGGAACTCAGTGATGTAGTAAAGGGCAGGTTCATGGGCACGTAGGAAATTTGTTAGGTAAGGGATCTTCTCTCGTCTTGTAAGACTGTTCATGTTGAGGGTGGAGATTTTTATCGAATGAGGTTTGGGAGTGGGTGGTTTATTGTGTGGGGAGGTGTCTGTGCAAGTCCGTCTACGTTTTTTGACTTGTTTACTATGTTGTGATGTAGATTGGAGTGCTGGGGTACTTGGATCTTAGGTGGATCGTTGTTCTTTGATGTTGCGTGATCGTTTTCTCTGGGAAGGAAATTTGGGTTAATGGATTGATTTTCTCTTTACTCGGGTAGTTTTGGGGTTGGAGGTGGGAGTATTACCAGTAGGGTGGGAGGAGGGTGGCTGGAATTGAGGAGAGGGTGTGGGTTGGAGTGGGGACATGAGGAGTAGGGGTGCTTCAGCTGGGGGTAGGGAATGATGTCGTATAGGTGCTGCAGACTGGGAGGGTGTGTGGTATGATAGTGATTTTGAAGGTTCTGAAGGAGAGTGTTGCTTAATTGAGGAGAGGGTGTGGGTTAGAGCGAGGGCATGAGGATTGTGTAAAGGAGGGTAGGGATGGGTTCAAAGGTGTATTTCTGTTTTCGTGCAGACTTGGTGAACAGGGTGGTCCAAAGGATTTGGCACAAAGCAATTAGCGGGAGCTTATAGACTTTTTTATCACGCTTTGGCTGGTATTTGACGAGTCGTTTTGTGTAAGGATGTTTAGGGGGAGGGATACTGACCACGTGGGTGAGGGTTTTTAGTATAGTTGCTAGGTAAATTCCTGGGACAAGTGTGTGTGACATGGTGAAAGAAGAAACCATAACACGAGGCATGCCATGGACGCGGTAAAATCGCTTGTCTTATAGTTGAGTTAACAAGAGATAGATAGAGTGAGGGGGAGCGGGAGAGTTCAAACTGGTTAGCACGCACCCACACCGAGCATCACGCTTGGGTATCCATGCCGCCACCTGGGAGTCGATTCCGACCACTCGGTATTAAACCGAGGACAGCTAATCACCGATGCGGGCCAAAACCGGCACGGTGGTCCCCTACGGATCAGCACACGGGCGATATGCAACTCCCCCAAAGCACTCATAATCAAGCAATCATGATGTATGGAACGACAGCTAGAATGTACCAACACCCTAGGATGTATTGCAACAAAGATAGACAGTCATGCAACGGCCATGCATGCGCCAGAGGACACTCCTGGGTCGATCAGTCGCATCATGATGCTAGAGGTACCAATCATGGTGGGCTTTCACGATGCCTCCCTAGGTGAACACATTGTCATTTCATATGTACATGTGTGTGCATGGGAGAAAACAAGAGGGCATAGAGGTGTGAGTGGCCAACGGACTTCAATATTCCCCCATGACCCACAGACAAACAACCCCACACACATGGAGATGACATCAGGGTATGATGAAGAGAATACGAGAGATACAACATGCAACTCAACCTGGGTCATGGGGACAGATGAGGCCAACTGTATGAACAGCACTTTTGAACGCATTTCGACTGAGGGCCTTGGTGAAAAATTCAGCTCTTGGAGAACGAGTGTCCACCCAAGCAACTTGGACAGTACCAAAAGCAATGAACTAGTGAGCAAAATGATGCTCAACATTGATGTGCTTGGTGTGAAAATGATGCATGCCACTGTTTTTTGCACTAGCCTTTGTGCTTTGATTCTCACAGCGCAAGGTGATGTAGTGGATGGGGACACGCAAATACTATTGTAGACGACATACCCAGACAGCTTCATAAGCACCTACACCAAGAGCAACATACTCAGCCTCGGCTGTGCTGCGGGCAACACACCTTTATTTCCCACTTTTCCAGGAAACAGTGGTTCCACCAATCATGAAGATGTACTATATTCTGCATCAGAGTCATGTGGTAAGCCATCAACTACAATGGAGGGTTGTGTACAAAAGAACAGACTGGCAAGAGGTGAGGAGAGTGCATACCGTAATACTCACAATGCAGCCTTGAGATGCTGCTCACTGGGACATTGAGAGAATTGAGACAGGAAATTCACGACAAAGGAAACATCAGCACAAGTAGTGGTAACAAGGTGCATCAGAGAACCAAGAACCCAGAGATAGCTAGTCACGTCAATGGTCTCCCCCAGTTTGGATAGGTCCAAGGATTTCAGCAGTGACTAACCTGAGGGGGTCATGAGCGTGGAAGCTGTGGGGAAAGCAGCAAGGAGCCAAGCAAATTGCTCCTCCAAGTTGCAAACATACACAGCTTGGTGAATGTGTAGAGTGCGACGTGTGCGATCTCGCTCAAGTTCCATGTCCAGAAAGACACGCGCCGGACCAAGGTCCTTCATTTTGTATGCTTCTTAAAGCAAGGACTTTGCAGCTGGGTGTTACGCAACGTCAGGGGATGTAATGAAGAGATCATCAACATAGACCAGGATGGAAACAAGTGATTTAGTGAGATCACTGAGAAATAGAGCAGGGTCTACGGGACTCTTTCGGAAGCCTCTCTTTTCCAAGGTCGTTCGGATCTCCTGGTTGCAACAGCGCAGGGACTGCTTGAGGTCATAGAGGGCCTTGCGTAGGTGCCATACACAGTTAGTCCCATCAGAGAACCCGGGCGGCTACACCATGTAGATTTCCTCATCCAATGTGGCATACAAGAATGCGTTGTTGACGTCCATGTGCTCTTGTTCCCAATGACGATGACCAACCAGGCTGAGAAATGCCCTGGCATTTGTGTAGCGACCGACTGGGACGAACGTCTTGTCAGAGTGAACTTCAGGAATTGGGGAGAATCCCTTTGCAGTGAGACGCGCCTAGTACCATTCAACATTATTGTCCGGGTTGACTTTGTGATGGTACACCCACTTGACTACGACAATTTTACGGTGAGGTAGAAGATCCACGAGCTCATTCACACCATACTTTGAGAGTGCGTCAAGCTCGGCCTTCATGTCTTGTTCCCACAAAGGAGAGTCAGTGGTCGTGCGAGCCGCCTAAACAGTCCAAGGTTCAGGCGGAAGGGGTGAGAGACCAACGGTAGTAAAGCACAAGGCAAGACAAAGAGAGAGGTGAGAGGAAATCTTTTTCAATAAGGGAGTAGCCAAGGGTAGTGTTGGGATGCACAACAGAGACAACGGTAGACAAGGCAGAGGTTGAAAGCCCAAGAGCATAGAGGCCAGGGTCACTAGAAACAACAGAGTGAGAGGGAAAAGGAAGTGCCCTGAGATGACTGCCAAGCGTATAGGGTGAGACAGGTAGAATAGACTGAACATGCAAGGACGGCGGAGGTGATGGCGTTGGGGAGTGCGAGTACAAACACGCAGGAAGAGACGGAGAGACAGGGGTAGCAGCGTGCTTAGAGAGGTCAGGAGGCGCAAGGAGAGTAGGAGAATCCAAGGCACTGGATAAGTGAAAGGATTTAGGGATTCTAAGGACAAAGACTCAGGGGAGGAAGGAGAAGCCAAAGGGGATGTGGATTCCGACAGCATGGAGCTGGATCAGAATGTAGGGACAGAGGAGCCAGAGGGCTGCAAGGGAGCTGAGGAGAAAGGGGGTGCCGAGGGACGCACGGAGGGAAGACCAGATGCCCCAGAGGGGAAAGTGCCATCCCCATCCTGAGAAGACGGAGAGAGGGACCCGGTAAAGCGAGGAGCGTCACGCTCAAACAAGTATCTGAAGAAGAGCGCGTCATGGGACTCAATGACACGATTGCGGGAGGGATCCTAGAACCACCAAGCCTTAGAGAATGGTAAGACACCAAGGAATAGACACAAGCGGCCACAGGGAGACAACTTACCATCCTGTTGGTCGGCCGGGAGCCACACAGAAACAAGACACCCCCATACTCGAGCAAGCGGAGGTCAGCCCGTTGATCTTTCCAGCGTTCAAACGGGGTGACAGTGTGAGGGAGAGGAAAATGGGAAACTTGGTTCCTGACCCACGTCATGTAGGACATGGTTTCAAAGACAAACAACGAAGACTGACCAGAGGCGAAGAGAAGGGTATGCACTCCATCAGCAAGCGTGCAATTCCAGTGCTCCGACATGCTGTTTTGCTGTGGAGTGTAGGGAGTAGATGACTCAAGACGGACACCACGTGGCTCAAGGAAGCAGGAGGTAGGACCAAAACACTTACCCCCTCTGTCACTACAAAACACACGCAAGGGACATAGACAGGCACACTCGACTTGAGGAAGCTAGGTCTTAAGTACATCTGTGACATCACTCTTGTGGCGGAGAGCAAAGACCCAACGGTATGGAGGGAAGTCATCTGTCAAGCAAAGGACATAGCGGTCAAGACCACCAAGGAATTCGTGGGACAAAGGGCCCATGACGTCAGCATAGACGAGGTCAAGAGGGTGAGAGGACGTGGACTCGGCCGTGGAGAACGGAGAACGATGCATTCTACCACTGGCATAGTCAAGAAAGGTCAAGGAACAGGGAGGTGCAAAGATGGCTGGATCAAGGCCGGTAGCATGCCAAAGGCGGAGGATTCGCTGGATGGCAGCAGTGTGAATGTGACATAGTTGGTGATGCAAGAGATCAGCATGGGGAGGAGTCAAAAAGGGTGCGACATGGATAAAGGCAGAGACAGCGGAGGACGAGGGCAAGGAGAGAGGAACACAAAATAGGCCATCACAGCGCACTCCATGAAGAACATCGCAGCCGGACGAGTGCAAAGAGATAGAGGCGAGGCTGTGACTGGACGAGACGTCAATATCCTGGTTGTCAAAAGTGGTCACAGAGAGCAGACTGACTTCAAGGTCAGGAACGTACAGCACGTCAGGAGGGTAGGAAGTGCCGCCAAGGCCAACAAAACAAATGACATCAACACCGTGAACAGGGAGAAGTTGGACGGAGCCAGTGCGCACGGACCAAACAAAGCCGACAGGCCCGAGTGAGAGAAAGGACGAGCGACAGGAGGTCATGTGACGGGTGGCTCCAGAGTCAATGATCTAGAGGCCAGGGGGTGCACGGTAGTTGGAAGCAGAAGGCAGACAGTGACGACACCACCAAGACTGGGGGAGGTGGCACCAAGATGACCAGGGAAAGTGTAATACTGCCACACTTCAATCCAATCACAATCATCAGGCAAGGCCCCTAAACACCCCCAAAAGGTGGCGTCAGAATCACAGACAAGCACACTACACCGGCCACTCACACTCTCACCTCCCTGAGAGCTAAGGTGAAGGAGCTTTACTAGACGACGCTCAAGAATGCACTCCTTGTCATGGGATCAGAGGAGCGGTCAAAGGAGCGATAGGAGGAGTGGTCAAAGACGTGACCATCGTCACGCGTCCAGGAGGGTGCGGCGTAGTGGGAAGATGGAGGACCATAGTACGGAGGGCTGGATGGGAGAAGAATCCAACCCCGAGGACTGGTAGGTGATGGTGATGGTTGAAGGGGAGAAGAGGTGGTGATGAGGGCGGAGGCAGAGGAAGAGGATGAGGAAGATGAGACTGTCATTGCTGCCGCGGCTGAGGATGAATTCACACTTGTGCGCGCCCAATGGACGAGCATAGAGGCTGCACCTATTGCAGCACCCACGAAAGGTGGCTCCGTTCTTTCCTACGTTGTCATTTCTTGTTTTGTTGTTCCAGCCAGGCGAGGTCCTCGGGCAGGGAGCTTGTCTTTACCAGTTTGGTGGCACTTTCTAGTTGTGGTTCCTGTGCCACTTAGATGCGTCCTGCGGATTGTGTTACTCCTTCTTCCTACTGCCGTGGTGCTGTGGCTGCCCTTGTCTCCTGCTCCTGCAATCTGATCCCCTCCTGTGCTGGGACAGCTACCCCAATACCCATTGGTGCAAGCCGGGTCCCTCCGGCCAAAGACTCAATTGGAACGGCTGTCGTTGCATCAGCGGTCACGGGTTGGGAGGACGTGGTCGCTGCTGCAAGGGAAGTGGTCAACAGCGGTGGAGTAGGGCGTTCCGGGCGGAGGGGAGAAGGTGGCGCATTTGATATGTTGGCTGCGACCTCCTCGGCGTTGTCATCGGTGATTCGGGGCGGGTGTCGCCCAGCCGCGATGGCCTGCCACCAGACCGGCAGCTTCTCTAGCCTTTCACGTCGTACCATGATATTGGAGGTATGGCAATCCTCGAGCCACACGTACACCCCATCCACTGCCCAGACGTGATAACATTGGTCAAGCAACGTGGCTTAATTGGCAGGCTGCTTGCCAACCTCTTCCCTCTTGGGCTGCACACCATCACCAACTTGGAAGTCCTCAATCATGAGGCCAGCATTAGCGCGGTCCACACCTCGCTGCGCCGCGACCGACCCGCGTGTCTGAGCCTCCTCCAGGCATCGGCGAAGCCAATCACCATGCTGCTTCATGAATTCCACTTCATCCACCACCGTGGCGCCTTCCTCTCATGTCGGTACGGGCGCGTTGGGCATGAGGGGTATGGTGGTCCTGGTCCAGTGTTGCTGACCATGGCGCAGCATGTAGGGTGAGAGACTGGTGGAGGAGTGTGGCGTGATGTTGTACTCGTAGACAATGTCCTCCAGACGCTCATCCCAGGGCGCGTTATCATCCAAGAGTTTGCGGATGGTGTGTATGATGGCCCCATGCATGCGTTCTACTTGGCCCTGTGCGTGTGGCAGGTAGGGCGCTCCGTTGTCGATCTCAATGTTGAAGTAGGCCGCCACTTCAGCAAACATGCCACTGAAGTGTGAACCATTGTCGTATTGAAGAACCCTGAAGCCACCTCCTCAATGTATGACGTCCTCCTTGAGAAAGGCAGCAGCATGAGCTGCATCCGTCTTGGGGACCGGTCGGGCCATGACCCACTTGGTCATGTGATCAATGCCAAGGGTCCAGTGTACGTTCTTGTGCTTGGTGCGGCCGAGGGGGCCATTGAAGTCGATGACCACCCATTCCATGGGGGCGTCCGTGCGGGCGCAGACAAAGCGGGACTGATGAACGCATTGGCGGGCGAAGTGGAGGAGACAGGTGCCACAAGTTGCGATGACCTCTGTGACCTGCTTCTTTGGACCCACCCACTAGACCTGGTGAACGAGGTTTTCTTACACCGTGGCCGCGTAGATGTCTACCCTCTTGTGCTCTTGTAGGATGAGCTTTTCAATGAGCGAGAGGGGAGTACACCAGTGCCTCCTGTGAGGAGGGCACTTATCGGTAAGTGCCCTCCTCACGTCTCCAGAGTCGTCTGTGCAACCACTCGTAATTTTCCAGTGTGTTCTTTGCGTCGAACTGCACGTGAGCATCAGGATAGACCTCCACCATGGTGCGCATCTGAAATAGGACCTGGGCTCGAGCCCAGTCAGCCCATTCGTAATTGTTGAAGGGTGGCTCCTCCCGCCAAAGATCCTTGTCCCTCGCAGGTGCAAGGGCAAGGAGGCGGCCACGTAGTTCTTCAATTTTTTCTGGAGGAGCGGCCGCCTGTCCACCAGCCGAGTCAGCCTGGTGCTGAGTCTCGCCTTCCGCAGGGAAGGCGGATCCAGCCCTTGTCCACCGGGAAGAAGTGCGAGTGGCAGCCTGTGCCGCC
>SZWC01007210.1:52060-64003 GCA_023375785.1 Penium margaritaceum | reverse complement strand
GAGATAGTACTTGAGCGGCCCCATGTCAGACATTTCAAAATGGCAAGACAGCTGTTGCTTGAGGGTGTCTAGGACAGGGAGAGATGGCCCAAAGAGAATGAGGTCGTCCACATAGAGGATGACTCCGAGAAGGTTAGATCCGCCACAAAAGTACACTGAGTGATCCGAGTGAAGGCATTGAAGGCCTTGGATCAGGAAGAACTCATGGATCTTCAAGTTCCATTGACGCGGAGCTTGCTTCAGGCCATACAGGGACTTGTTGAGTTTGTAGACGTGGTCATGTTTGTCTGGAGAGATGAATCCTTCAGGCTGAGTCATGTGGATTGTTTCATTGAGATCGCCATTGAGGAAAGCTCTTTTGACATCCATTTGATGAAGGTTCCACTTGTTGTTGGCAGCCAGAGACAGGATCACTCTGATGGATGAGTACTTGGCTACGGGTGCAAAGGTATGTTGATAGTTGACGCCAAGCACTTGACTGTAGCCACGCGTGACAAGACGGGCTTTGTAGCGATCGGGTGTGCCTGCACTAGTCAGCATTGTTTTGAACACCCACTTACAGGTGACGACAGGGGTGTTAAGTGGTCGAGGAACAAGATCCCATGCATGCATTCAAGCTAGGAGAATTCCTCTTGGGCTGCTTTGAGCCATTGGTCAGCATCCAGACAGCGCATTGCATCTTTTAAACTGATGGGGTCCACCACTTGTGTCAATAGAGCACTATCATCAATGTCATCATTGGCTGCGGGCTCCCTGGTTGCCAGGGAACCAAGCTGAAGAAAGGATGGAGGTCTTGTGAGTCGGGCAGATCGGCGTAGTCCTGATTGTATAGTACCTGGTGGATTGGATGACGCTGTGCTTGGAATGAATGCCTCTGGAGCGGCGGGAGCATCATGATGTTCTTCTGGAACCACAAGGTAAGCACACCAACGTGGTCATCCGGTGTAAGGTCCACGGAGAAATTTTGAAGAGGGGGTGGAGTTGTCTCAATATAGATAATGGGCATGACTGCTGGTGGTGCTGTATCACGAGCGCGGTTGAAGAAGCTGTCACCAAAAATGGGTTGTCTGCTGCGGATGACGCGCTTGGACTCCGGGTCCCATAGACGATAGATATCACGTGTCTCGTACCCAAGAAGGATGCAGACTTTGGATCATGGATCAAGTTTGCATCGTTCTTTTGGCCGGGCCCAGGTTTGTGCTGTGCAGCCTAAGATACGAATGTGTCCCAGGTAGGACTTGCTCCCAGTCCATTCTTCATAGGGTGTTGATGCACCTGCAAGCAGCTTCGCGGTAGGAAGACGATTCGTGAGATACGCTGCACTGTGAAGAGCCTCAACCCAGAAAGCAGATGAGAGACCAGCAGTGTGGAGCATAGTCCGAACTCGTTCAAGAAGCGTCTGGTTCATCCGCTCTGCTTTGCCATTCTGCTGTGGGATGTACGGCACCGTGGTTTGATGCTGAATGCCTCAAATTGTAGAAGGCTTTGAGACTGTGGTTGACAAACTCGGTGCCTTTGTCAGTGCGGATCTTCTTGATTGTCAAACCGGTCTCATTTTTAACTTGTCGGATCCAGCTTTTAATTGTTTCGATGGTGTCGGATTTGAATCGGAGAACCCGGATCCAGACCATATGTGTGTAGTCATCCAGGATAACAAGGAAATAATGCTTGTTGGAGAGGGAGCCCTCCTTGATATAATAGAGGTCCATGTGCACAAGTTCCAAGCGCTCGTGGATTCCATGAGACGGAAGAGTTTGAAAAGAGGTCCGATGTTGTTTGCTTGTGAGACAGGCTCCACACATGGGTTCTTCGCAATGTTTCAACAGGCTGGTGGGAAGATCATGGACAATTGAATCTGTGACCATTTTGGTTAGTGTTGAATAGCTGACGTGTGCCAAATGCTTGTGCCAGAGATCTGTCATTGTTGATGGAGAGGTTGTCTTTGTCGATGTGGATTTGGATGTGGAGGCCATGAAGGCCATCTCTTACGTCTCTGGGTGTCTTGAGGGTTCGGTGGTGTCAAGAATGGTCAAGTTTCCCATTCGAGTGGCAACAGCCGCATTTGAGATGTCTGGTTGTACACCTTGCAGTTCTTGTCAGTGTCAAATACCACTTTGAATCCTTTTTCGTTGAGCTTGGTGACGAAGAGAAGATTTCCAGCGAGATCTGGAACATAAATTATGTCTTCAAAAGTCCTGATTGCCGGTTTCCCATTGCACTTAATGCCAACCTTGACCGTCCCTTTCCCGTAGGCAGGGATAGTTCTGCCATCACCAAGGCGGACTTCTCGTGGTGTCAGGAAACGCTTGAAGTTGATGAACCAATAATTTTTGCAAGTCATATGTTTCGTGCAGCCGGAGTCCATAATCCATGCCAGGATGCCGGCAGCCAGAAGGAGTGCACTGTCGATGGGGCACATGGCCAGTTCTTCAGTTACAAACTCTTCTTCTGCCAGAGTATGATGTACTGCGTCTTCTCGTGCTGAGTCATAGGTTGAATGCTCTGGCTGGGTGACTGGCATATCCTTGTCGGACAGGACTGGTCCTTCAGACAGGAGATTCAACTGAAAGTTGTCTTCTTCATCAGATACTTCCTGTGCTTTTGAAGAACCTGTAAGAAAGGCGGCCACTGTGGACATGTGAGTTGTGAGCATAGCTTGATGTGGCCGTCGAGAACCATAGTGACGGATAAGGTTTGGGCGCCATTTAGGGCAGTCCACGGCAATGTGCCCTTTTTGCTTGTATGTCCAACACACTTGGTCGTTTGGTGGAACAAAACCCCGTGGTGAGTGAGGAGTGGACTGGACTCTGCTGTTGAATTTTGTGAGGGAGCCCTGACATCCGTTACCATAGTATCCAAACTTCTTGGTCCTCTGTCCTTGATATTTGGATACGAGGCCAGTTTTGCCTCTATTGTCCTTGAGATATTGTTCTTCAACCATCATTAGCTCTTCAATAGCTTTCTCCAGAGTTAAGGAATATGGCTGATTTCCAGGTGATGCTGTTGCTACGGGTGCAGCGCCCATGGCAGCACAAGATGCCCCAGCGGCTACTCTGCCTTGTGCATCAATGGCTTGCTGCAGAGTTGTCCGAAGTTCAGCCAGTTGGGCATCAAAGCTCTTCCCCTGCTTCTGAAAGGTCTGAAGTAGGTTGATGGTGTCTTTGAATCTGACAGCTAGTCCACAAAAAAGAGTTAGCACTAGTACTCTTTCAGAGATCACTTCTCCCATTGATGAAATGCGACTAGCCAGATGCTTGAGATGAGACACATGATCCTCCAATCGTGTTCCTTCTTCCATCTGTTGAGTGTGAAACTCTGTCAAGAGACTTCCGAGTTCAACATCGCTTGTTCTCTCATAACGATCCTTCAGGGTCTTCCAAGCCTTCCTTGGACAGTTAGTTGGGTTGTCTTCTCTGATAATGAACTTGAGTCGTTTCGTTAGATTCAGTGCCAATATTGAGAAGCCTTGATCACAGCGCCGTTTCTAGTTTATTTGTTCTTCGGGTGTTGCTCCTGTGGATAATATGTCANTCATATTGATACACCGTCTGATGTTTTGCTGGATTGTTGGTGATGATCTCACTCACGAGTATCATCACTCATACACACACGGGCAATCTTGCCCAATAATGTCATTTACTGTGCGATTCAGGAGTATGAGCTGAAGGCACAGCTACAAAACTCGTCTCAAAAGCTTTCCAACGGTACCAAGCTTGTTACGAATGATCTCGTACAGACGAAGTAATAAGAAATACAAACCTACAGCTATATAACAGGCGGTGTTAGCTATCAGCAGAAAAATACAAGTGTTCCGTAGTCCGGTATCCTGTGTCTTCGAGTTCTCAGTCACAGGATCACCCGGATGCCGCTCGATGACCTCCGGTCATCGGCAGACCGAGGTTGGCGGATTCCCAGCGCCCTCGGTGCGATGCACGGACGAGATCGTCCGGATCTGCGGTCACTTCCCATGGCGGTTGATCTTTCTCGGGCGTCGTCTCGAGAGGAGCCGATGCTCACACTTCTCGATCCGTCAATGGCTCCGATCAGTATGCTTCCCTCCCAATGCTTCTTGATCATTGGATCCGTCTTTAGAAGGACGACGGCTGCCCCCGACCTCCAGTCCTTTGCCACATCAGCAGGTTTACTATCGAGATGCGCTCACGCTCACACTCTCGCTTAGTCTGCCAGGCCACACACCGCTTTTGCCCAAATCCTGCCACAATATATGGTGCTCGTTACTAATTAACTGTCAGCTCTACGGAGCTCAAATAGGACGAGTAGAGTGGGTAGGGCTACGGATGGATGGATCAGTGGGACACCTAAAGAGGCCTATCCACAACCATACCATACCTCGCTATATAGGATAGACAGGAGGGTCGAGAGAGAAAACAAACCTCTCTCTCGACCCTCTTGCTTCCTTTTTGGTGTTTGTTGTACCGAGCCCAGGAAGCCGTGGGATCAAGGAGATCGGACGGCAGTCACTTTTTCAACAGCTGAGACATCAAGTTGTTCTAACATTTCAAATCCTTGATAAACGTATTCGGTTTTTCAATCCGACAACTTTCGTGTTTTGTCCTACTGAACGCTCCCCATGGCGCCTGGCAATGACAAGCAGAAGGGGCCTACTACTCCTTCTGACTCAGGCTCCATGGCTTACACCTCTAGTCCTCGCTCCCAGGCCATCACCTCCCTCTTCCAGGCGAACGAGGACATGTGAAAGCAGCAAGCAGCGCAGGCGGCCGCCCTTGAGGATGTTCTCACCATGCGACAGAGGATGTAACAGTGTTCGCCAGCCGCAGCCGGAGCACCAGAGCAGGATGTTCTGCAGTAGGGCGTTGAGTAGGAGGGCCTGAAACTGCACCTGCCCTCATGAGACGACAGTATAGTGACAATAATTATGGCCAACAGCAGCAGCTACAAGGTCTTGGATTGCCCGGTTGCTAAGGCTGCACACGGTTCCTATCCGCGGATAATCAGAAGGATCCGGATCCGTGCGACGGGTCCTGCACCTGGATCCGGAACCGGGGTAACGGATCCTTGGATTCATGGATCCTTGTATTCACGGATCCTGGATCCGGATCTTGGGAGTCATGTACAACGGATCCTTACATTCACGATTCCTGGATCTGGATCTTGGGAGTCATGTACAACATGTTGTGCTTCTAAACAGCGTGGCAGTACAACAACGATGTCCATCGATGGATGCCTTTGTCCAAACCATATCCGGCCATCCATGGTGCTCATGATATTATGGGACTACAGGTGGTTGGTCAGTCGACACATAAGAAGATATGAGACCAATGAACTGTCAAGTCGCCATCTCCAAGCTGGCAACTTGACAGGTTTCACGCGGTTGACACGCATGATGCATGTACCAGCCACACAGACGTGTCGCGAAATAGTGTGCCGGTCCAAAAGATGCCGCGCATGTTCAGCTGTTCAATTTCGAATGTGCAAATGAGTGTGCTACGCGGATGACTTGAGCCAGACGTCTAGTCAGGTTTTTTTACGCCAACCCCCCTCCCTCTGCCGTAGGATCCGGGTCAGGATCCGCAGATACAAGCCGGATCCACAATCCTGGATCCGGAACCGTGAATCCGGATCTGGATCCGGATTCACGTGTAGGGTACCGCGGAGCCCAGGATCCGTGTGCAGCCTTACCGGTTGCCATGCTTCTAGCCTCTGGCGACAAGAGGTACTCGAGGGGATGAGCCCTCTCCTATTTGGTCAATGGAACACTCTCACTCAACATCCGGATTGTCTGCGCCTTCAATGTCACTCTCCGGACGTGTCCTTCGATGAGCATCCAATTCCCCGTATGCTCGAGCATGTCCCTATGGTCGCCCTTCCCACGCATCGGCAGCCGAAGGACTTTGAGACCCCACCATCACGCTACAATTTTGATGTTGGATTCGACACTTAGTAGACCCTCTTCAAGATGTGGGCTGATACGAAGGGCGTTTGGCCATATTGTTTGAGCTAGTATCAGACAGCCGACCCTCGCCAGGCGCAGGTTGAGGCGAGAGCTATGCGTGACTTGCTCTACGACGTGCCCTAGGATATTGATGGCGACTTCTGCTCATTCCTAGGGGCCCCCGGTACGGGCTCTACAGCAGACCCTCGGCCCGACTGGGGGTTGGTCCTCACCCTGATGGCAGCCGAGATCCATGCAACGATGACGACCCGTCTCCTGGAGTTTGGCTCCCTTTGGCAGGGTCCCTTTGAGCCGGCAGCAGCCTACTGGTGGCGAGCCATGCATTCTACACTCGCCTCGGCACCGTCGGTGGCTCCCAATTATGGACCCTATACACCATCATGGTTGAGGCCCACATGGAGGTCCTCAACATGTTCACCTACTTTGACTAGGTGATTCTCAAGAAGCCGTTGGCCTCCTTGGAGCTCCTTCCTTGGATCCATAAGTACTACCTACAGCGAACGGGTGTGCGTGAGGCTACCTAGGCCCATCAGGCGAGTCCACTAACTGCCGTAACGACCTCCTTATTGACGAAACCTCCCCTCCTTGTTGCCTTGTCCTCACCCTCTTCTCCGTAGCCCTTCTCTTGGGATGTGGCCGTCACTCTGTAGGGGAAAGCAAGAAAATGGATTTTTGACAAGGGGTAGAAGCAGTAGTAAAAGTATCAGCATCCACGGCAGTTCGGTGGTGGGATTGGATGTTCAGTCCACTACTACAAGTGTGGAGGCACACATTGCTACACGGAGTGTGCACAGTCCCTCAACTGGATGCAGATCATGCAAGGCCTTCAAGCTGCACATGCCCAGTAGACAGCTGCCTCTAGTGCCACCCAGACCAATCGAGAGACCATGACGGCAGCGGACCCTCTACCCACCTCCAGTGACGCGGATGCCATAGTTCCTCGCGAACGCATCATCATAGAGTTTCATCATCTTTTGGAGCTCCGCACTTAGGGAGGTACGAGTGTGTTGACACAGCTGTGTGGTTCACAATTTGTTTGTACTGTTGCATTTGTGCCTCGTGATGATGAGTGTAGAACAGCCTTGACAGCATGATATGGCTTCAGGCCATATTGTACACAATGGTTGGATGAGTCGCAAATTTGTGCTGTCTGTCGTCGTGACTTTATCGTCCCTGCTTGTGACTCCGTTGCTTGGTGTTGAAAATGCTTCATGAGGCGAGTGGTACCTGGATTATGGACTCTAGTGACACTCACCACATGACCTGTCGTTGCACTAACTTCGTTATCCTCGGTCCTCTTGGATCAGTTCGATCTGTTTGCATAGGATCTGGTCGGCCTTTGCCAGTCTGGGGCAGTGGACTCATACGCTTTGATGATCTGTCTGGCTCCGTGGATATCTCTAAGGTGCTCTACGTTCCTGCTCTAGAGCTCAGACTGCTATTTATTTGTACCTCCACTCGGATAGGTTTCTCTTTTGAGCACTCTGTTCACGGTGTCACTCTTTCTACCTGTGATACTCATGATGTTGTCCTCCATGCGTCTGTTGTTGATGACATGTACAGAGTTGCTTGTCGACCTCCCTCCGTGCCTCCTTCCTGTTCCTCTTCCACCCTCGTGTTTGTGACTAGCATGCTCTCCCCTGAGCACCAACACTTCTTACATCACCGCCTCTGTCACGTAAGCTCAGACACAGTGCCCAAGCTGAATGAGATACAACCCACCCCCGGTCTTGACACTGCTTGCTTTGAGAAGCCGTCCAAGATCGATTCAGATGCATCGGTGCACTTACCCTGACTCCTCCTCACGAGCACTACACCCATTGGAGTTGGTCCACTCGGACCACCTTGGTCCTCTCCCAGTCGAATCACTCTCAAATCAGGGTTGCTATGTACTCACCATGGAAAATGACTTCACTCGAATGCGATGGGTCTATAGCCTCCACCACAAGAGCGATGCCGCCCTAGCGGTCGGCCTGTGGCTGGTGGTGGCTGTGTGCCAATCTTGTCACACTCTTCACATGTTCTGCTCATATCGTGGTGGCAAGTTCTTAGGCCAAATGGATGCTTGTTTTGTTGAGCACGATGTCTTTCTCCAGGTGGCCTCTCTTGTTACACAAGAGCAGAATGGTGTGTTTGAACGTTGGAACCGTACCATGGAGGATGCGGTCCGCGCCATGCGGTCTGATTGCGTTCTTTTCCAGAGTCCCATGCATTTGAGTGCTTCTCTTACATGACATGGGCCTGGAATCGACTGTCGCATGGTCCACTTCCAGGCCATGTCACGCCGTACGAACTATGGTTTGGCCGTCGCTCCGATCTTCATCTTGTTTGCATTTGAGGTATCTCTCCTGCGTGTGCTACAATGAGGACCAACAACGTTCCAATTTTTCACCTCGGGGTCGCATGTGTGCCTTCCTCGACATCTCTCTACGGTCAAAAACTTGGCGCTTTTGGAACCCCGGTTTCCATTGCATTGTCAAATCTATAGACGCTTCCTTCTTTGAGGCTCTCACCTATCACAATCGTTCTAGCATCCTGTCGATGCCCGACAACGACGTTCCCACCTGTGTGGCTTCCAGGCGGATGGGGGGTTCTCGTTCTATAGATGGATCCATCAGGGCCTCCTTGCCTATGGTCCGGTCTTTAGCTGCTGAGAATCTGGCCATTGTGGCCTTACGTCAACGATCCCCGCCGGCACACCTCATCCCATGCTAGCGTCAGTCCCCTCTAGCACAGCTAATCACGTGCCTTCCCCTCCAACACACCTCATCCTATGTTAGTGATAGTACCCTCCAGCAAACATGATCTCGTGCCAGCATTAATCCCCTCTAGTACAACTAATCGCATGCTACCATCAGTCCCCTCCGACACACCCCAGCCCGTGTCTGTGCTAGCTCCCTCTGGCACAAATGATCCCATGACGGTGAGAGAATCCCCAGTGACAACTACCCATGTGCCTGCACCTCCTCATCCTACATGCGAGTTGGCACCTGTCCATATTCATCCTGCACCCTCTTCTATTCCTTGGGTGTCAACATCCCCCGCGGCTGAGGCCCAGGAGCCTGCTCCACAGCTTGAGGTGGACACCTCAACATCCGGCTACTCCCGTGAGCCCGGTGGACGTCTCCGACCACTGCCCTCTAGGGCTCAGCCGAATGCAGACTTGATGTCTAGATGCCAGATGCATAGTATTCAAAGTGGCAAATCCGGCACAAAGGCCCTTGGCCTGAGTTTCTAGGCGAACTATATTGAGGTGCACCAAATGTGTCTTCTCAGTCACGAGTTGGTCTCTCCAGAGTTCTCAGTTGCTTGCGATGTCCGAGCTGGCCTTGTCGTAGTGAGATTAGGTTTAGAGGCGTGTGTCTTGGCCACACGGAGCTCTCCCTCAATAATGCCTAATCCATACCTATTGAAGGAGGCACTCTTGGCTCACAATGCATAGTTATGGCATGCTTCTTGTGAGTATGAGCTGAGAGCCATCCGTGAGCACGGTGTTCATGAGCTTGTCGACCTCCCACTTTGGCAGAAGGTTGTACCGGCCGAGTGGGTCTTCCACAAGAAGGTGAAGCCTGTTGGTAAATTGGATCACAACAAGGCTCGCTTGACGGCCAAGTAGTTCTTACAGATTGAGGGTACAGACTTCACCAACAACTTTGCACCCTTTGGCCTCATGACCACCGCTCGCGGTCTCTTCCTCACCACGACTAGAAGCTACGCCAGATGGATGTGAACAACGTGTTCCTCCATGACACCTTAAAGGAGGAGATCTACATTGTCCACCCAGCTAGGTTCCAAATTGGTGATAAGGTTTGGCACTTACGCAAAGCCCAGTACAGTTTCAAACACTCACCTAGGTGTTGGAACCAGGAGATCACCGGCACACTGACACGTGTCGCTAACGTGCAGAGTGACATCGGACCATCCCTCTTTCTCAAATGGAAAGCTAAGAGCTTTACCGCCATCCTGGTCTACTTGGACGACCTCTATGGATTTCGTAAGAGAGGCAAGGACAGTCCTTTAGGCTGCCTACAGGATGAAAGACCTTCATCCTGCAGGTGTCTTTCTCATGATGGATATTATACGTAATCGTCACCGATGGATACTCTTCCTGCATCAGGCACGTTATCCCCACGTTCTGGGTAGCATTTTGCTTAACTCCTTGGTGCATTCTACACAACCTCCATCCCCATCTCACCTGGCGGATAGGATACTCTGAAGGTGGATCATCGAGAAGAACTGGGGGAGACAATGGGCGTGACCCTGTACTTGCACCTCATGGGCTCTTTCATGTACTTGGCTACTACCACACGACCCGACATTCCCTTCGCAATCAACCTCCTTGCATATTTTTTGCAGTGTCCTCGGGCGGGAGCCCTTCACATGGCTATGCGAGTGGCGTGGTATGTGGTCTCCACACTGTACCTCCAACTCTACTTTCGATGGCAGTGTTTTGTGGTAGTCGATGGCTACATAGATAGTGACTGGGCGTGGAGCTCTAATGAGTGAAGTCAGACACGCTATGTGTTCCTACAAGGTGGTACCGTTAGTGTGTTTCATGCCTGCACAAAGCACATTGGTGTGGGACTTGGCACAGACAGGGGCTGAGGTGTGGTACCATTATACAGTGTTCTGGTGTGTTTCATGCATGCACAAAGCACTTTGCTGTTGTGCATCACTTTGTGCGTATTCTTGTGCAGTGACAGGTGATCTCCATCATCTGGGTCGGCACGGACATGCAGCGAGCTGACATCATGACCAAAGCACTCGCGCACATAAAGTTCATGGTGACCATTAGTTTTGCCGGCTTCACCCCTTACATTAGAGTGGCTGGGAGCAGGGTACATGAGTATGGAATTNTGTGGTACCATTATACAGTGCTCTGGTGTGTTTCATGCATGCACAAAGCACTTTGCTGTTGTGCATCACTTTGTGCGTATTCTTGTGCAGTGACAGGTGATCTCCATCATCTGGGTCGGCACGGACATGCAGCGAGCTGACATCATGACCAAAGCACTCGCGCACATAAAGTTCACGGTGACCATTCATTTTTTCGGCTTCACCCCTTACGTTAGAGTGGCTGAGAGCAGGGTACATGAGTATGGAATTTTAAGAAACTCGTCACGCATTTGTGTCGGACTTCTGCACGTGTATGGACATGCGTACCATCGAGTCATGAGGGAGTGTTGTGATGTGAGTCATCTCTGTCTCTCTGTACAGCTTAATGTAACCCCTCGGCCGAGTCCATGCTCGTGCACATCCCTGATGTGGACCAAGCTAGGGCCAGAGCGCCAATGAGTGGTGGGTCCACCCACCAGTAGCTGCCAGATAGCTATCACGACACCTCGAGTGTTTGGTTGGGTGCTTTGCAGTTTTCCTTCAGTCGCTAGAGTTTTTTCGTGAGACAAGCTCTTCAGTCTGATTTGTATGTTTTTCATTCTGTGTCCACTGCTCGATGCTGGGCCTGAGCGTGTGAGTAGTCGCATCATGCGGCTCAACATTTTGCATCTGTAGATTCAGACAGTGTTGTGTTGGATGCTGTGCGCAGAGTTACAGCCAAAACATTGGTTTTTGGCCAGTTTAAGGAGAAACTGACACTTCCGCGTGCATCACCCGTCATGCACAGCGGCAAGTATTCTTACTGTGTAATTATCAGTTGTCATCTCTCTCTGCACATTGAAGCTATTGTGCTTATGAGACTTTGAGTGTCTTGCCTGGCCCAATCCTTACTCTTTCTGCACCCGTCCTCTTTGCTAGTGCAATTGCTGACTGGACAGGGTTTCCTGTTTGCAGTAGTGTTAGGAAGCTTCGAGGTAGTTTCTTAATGAGAGCTTCCTATATTGTGCTGATGGTACTACAACAACTACATCACTTCTCCTATGACACGTATGGTGCATTCTAACCACCTAGTTCACCCGTGCATGGCTGATAGAGGTTTCTTGGTGGCCAGGACCTGGGCACTTCGTGGTTTGTATCAACGCTCCAGGAGACCCCATGATGATTTGCCGCAT
>SZWC01007209.1:40644-59608 GCA_023375785.1 Penium margaritaceum | reverse complement strand
CCCCCCCCCCCTCCGCCTACCCAAAAAAAGTCCACCTACTTGGAGGTACCCTCTGGTGGTTGCCCACAGAGCTGGGTCGAACTGCTTGGAGTGCACTCGGACATTGCACACGTCTTGATGTCGCCACAATGTACCTGCAGTGGCCCCACATTGGACAGTCATTCATCATTCCCTTTCATCAGCTTTCAAACCATTCACTGGCAGGGCTGATGCCGGTGTGACCGGTACCGCGGTATACCGTGTTTTTGTACCGCGATATTGTAGTCCCGCGGTACGGTATTCCTTTTTGCGGTACCGGTGCGGTATCAGTATTGACCTGGCAGGGTACCCCTCTTCTGTACCGCGGTATGGTAACGCGGTAATGAGAAAGTGAAAGTTTTTTTTTTTTGACAAGTAACGGTAACGTGCTACAACTAAGTCAATGTGGTAGAGCGGATGAGTGTGCATTCGGACGCTCGCAATGGACAGGAAATCTACAAATAAATCTACGTGTGAAGCGAGCTGCAACGTACGACCTCGCCCGTGACATTCGAAATTTTAAAATTCAAAAACCAAAGTCTTATGGACAGACCAAGGACACGGACGTTTGACCAAAATAAGACACTAAGAAAATACCGGGGCTTTTGGACAATCAGGCCCAAAATTCCAAGGCTGAAAATTATAGTCAATTTAACTATCCTTTTATTGAGCTCTGAAAAAAAAGCGAATACAAGACACTACATTATTCAACTAGAGTATCTCTTCATAACTTCGCCCTCCTCCCCTTCCCTCATTTCATGTCTCCTAACTTCTACTCCACCTAAACATCTCCATATCACAAGTGAATATAGACACAAATTCTAGGCAGCAGGTTGGGGCAGCAATGTTGTTGATGCAGCGTGCGGGCTTCCACGCTAGTTGCTTGAGTCAGCTGCCCCCTCAGTCTGCTGCCCTAGAGAGTAAGTCTGGAAGCTCTGGGTTTGTTACTCAGAAGTTTGCGCGCCAATGTTAGCGCAAGAAAGCAGCTAGAAACTGAAAGTAACTGATTGGCAATCAAGAATGAGACACAATGGGAGACCCCTCCAAGAACTAGCCTCCCCCCAGCTCTATAGAGCTTGTTACTCAGTTCAACAGCCAATCAGAAAACAACTCTATTTTCAGGCTGGCAGGTTTTCTCGGTGAGGCCTGCCTGACGACCGACAGCCCAAAACTCGGGTGTCGTCCGTTTTGCCTGAAATCTGGACCACACCATAATACTGACGCGGTAAACGCAGCCGTGCGGTCAAAAACAGCTAGAAAAATAGTAGCAAGGAGTTATGACTGCCCGAACCCAGGCAGTGCCTATGATGGTCCAAGACGCTGAACAGGGCCATGCAACATGCAACAAGGACCCTACGCAAAGCATGACGATGCAGACGCGATGTGATGCGCTGGACGTATGCAGACAGCAACTACGGTGGTAGTGACCGCCGACAGCACGACCGCCGAGGAGGCCTGCCAATGGAGCTGAGCACGTCGCCAGAGAGAGGAGGCTCCAGCGAACTGCGAGTAGACCTCAGCGTGCGTCGGCTCCACCGGACGACACTCCATCAGCGTCGAGTCTTGCCGTCAGTCATCTACACGCCGATGTACACAAGCCGGGGGGACACAACAGAGTAGAATGAGAGATGTGTAAAAAACCAACACTCCCCCATGACTCACAGGCGTAGTGCACATGGGCGGGCAGAGACACGGTCAACATCCAGACTCCCCCAGGGTACGCAGAGATGCAGGCAGAGACAGAGAGGGCAACTCACGGATGCACGCCGATTGAACTCACAGCCTTCTTGAACGAGTCCTGTTTCAGTGCCTTGGTCAAGAAGTCAGCCAGCTGCCGTGTTGTCTCAACCCACACGATGCTGATGCTGCCGTCATGCAACAACGAACGCACATAGTGATACTCAACATTGATGTGCTTTGTGCGTGTGTGATGCACGCCGTCATTGTCGGCGATGACCATGGCACTCTCATTGTCACAATGCAAGGTGATGGATGCGACAGACTGACGCAACTCGGACAACAGACGACGNAGGCAGAGACAGAGAGGGCAACTCACGGATGCACGCCGATTGAACTCACAGCCTTCTTGAACGAGTCCTGTTTCAGTGCCTTGGTCAAGAAGTCAGCCAGCTGCCGTGTTGTCTCAACCCACACGATGCTGATGCTGCCGTCATGCAACAACGAACGCACATAGTGATACTCAACATTGATGTGCTTTGTGCGTGTGTGATGCACGCCGTCATTGTCGGCGATGACCATGGCACTCTCATTGTCACAATGCAAGGTGATGGATGCGACCGACTGACGCAACTCGGACAACAGACGACGCAACCACACACTCTCACACGCGCCTGAGCCAAGGGCCACGTACTCAGCCTCAGAAGTGCTGCGTGCAATGCACCCCTGCTTGCCACTACGCCAGGACACAGCTGTGCCGCCGATCAAAAAGATCCAGCCCGTGCGACTTTTACCGTCTGGACTGCCGCCCCAGTCACTGTCGGTGTAGCCCACTGCGGCGACGGACGGCTGGCGGCGGAACGTGAGACCTCGCCGAGGGGTCGAGACGACATAGCGCAGTATTCGGATCGCGGCCTCAAAGTGGAGGTGACGCGGTTCCTGAGAGAATTGGGCCAGGAGGTTAACAGCGAACGCGATGTCTGGACGCGTCGTCGTCGTCAGGAACATCAGTGACCCGATGACACGCAGATACGTGGTCACATCAACTGGCTCCCCCACAACAGCTGGGTCAGGAATCTTCAGCTTCACCTGGCCATCGGGTGATATAGGTGAAGATGCACTAGGCACAAGGGGCGGGTCCTCAGTCAAGCGAGTGGATAGGGTCTGCACATAGGCAGCCTGGTGGACGTGTAGGATGCCCTGGGAGCGATCATGCTCGAGTTCCATGCCCAAGAAGACTCGGACAGCCCCGAGATCCTTCATCTGGTAGGCAGCGTGCAGCAAGTCCTTGACACGCTGGATGGTGGCCGTGTCTGGCGACGCAATGAGGAGATTGTTGACGTAGACTAGAACTGCGGCAAAGGTCTGACCTCGCGGGCTGACGAATAGAGCGAGGTCAGCGGTGCTGCGCTGGAGGCCGCCACGGAGAAGCGTGCTGCTGATCTCCTAGTTCCAGCACCGAGGCGACTGCTTCAGGCCATAGAGGGCTTTTCCGTAGCCGCCAAACTCTCCCAGTGACGTCGTCGAAGCCTGGAGGCTGCACCATGTAGAGCTCCTCACCCTCCAGTGAGCCATGGAGGAACGCGTTGCTCACGTCCATCTGGTGCAGCTCCCACCCATGCTGGGCAACCATGCTGAAGAGCGCCCGGCTAGTGGAGAACCGACCGACTGGGGTAAAGATCTAGTCGTAGTCAACCCCAGGGACCTGAGCAAACCCCTTTGCTATGAGGCGGGCCTTGTACTTGTCCAATGACCCGTCAAGCTTCCACTTGCGCCGAAAGACCTACTTGGCACCAATGGCCTTCCGACCTGGAGGGAGGTCGACGAGGTCATACACGTGGTGCTTCCGGATAGCAGCAAGCTCCTCGACACAGGCAGCATCCCAATGTGTGGCCTGAGGAGAGGCTCAAGCCTCGCGTAGGGTGGCTGGGTCCTCCGGGAGTGGTGTGGACCAGACAGAGAGGGAGTGTGCATCACGAGCTCCAGGTGGGATGCGGGCGAGTGCAGCCATGACAGTATGCCGATGCTCGTGATGAAGCATGGCGTAGCCCAGTGCAGAGCCTGGGTGAAGGTCTGCGATGATGGCCGAAGTGGTCAGGCCGAGAGCCTTCGTGCCAGGGTCCCCACTCACGACCGTGGGAGTGGAGGAGACACGTGGAGCCACAGGGGGTCGAGGCACCACGGGACGCAATGCGACGGTCTGCGCGCTCACTGTCGGCAAAAGTCCGAGGCTACCGCCTGGGCCACGTGTGTAGCGCAGTCGGGCAGGAGATGGCACTGGGTCCGACGGGCCAACGGAGGCGGATGGGGCTACTGGTCTGGAGTAGCCGGCGGACGTGGCAGGGGATGCCAGCCCAAAGGGGCCAGCAGACGCGATTGGGGTTGCCGGTTCGGAGGGGCCAGCGGACTCGACGGGGGCTGCCGGCCCGGAGGGGCCAGCGGACTCGACTGGGGTAGCTGGCTCGGAGGTGCCGGAGGACACGACTAGAACTGCTGGCCCGGAGGGGCGAGCGAACGCGGTTGGGACTGCTGGCCCGGGAGGGCCAGCGGACGCGACTTGGGCTGCCGGTCCGGAGGTGCCAGCGGACTCGACGGGGGGAGCTGGCTCGGAGGTGCCAGCGGACGCGGCTGGGACTGCTTGCCCGGGAGGGCCAGCGGACACAACAGGAGCTACCGGCTCAGAGGGACAGAGTGATGTGTCATCCGGAAGCGACAAGACGGAGGACGGACTCACCACTCCCCCACGCGATGGGAGGGACACGGACGAGCCGGAGCGAGAAGGTTGCGGGGAAACAGATCCTCGAAGAAGAGGGCATCACGGGGCTCAACGATGTAGTGTCGCGATGGATCCAATAAGCGCCAGGCCTTAGACTGAGAAGATACACCGAGGAAGGTGCAGGGGCGTCCGCGGGGGGCGAGCTTGCCGCCCTGCTGTGCGACGGGCAGCCGCAAAATGGCCACGCAGTCCCAGACGCGAGCCGGGCGGAGGTCAGCGCGCCGATCGCACCAGTGATGGTATGCCGTGGACTGGCAGGGAAGGGGACCGTGGGGAATCCGGTTCCAGACCCAGGTCATGTGGGCCATGGTTTAAAAATAGAAGCCATCAGAGAGACCGGACTCGACCCGCATGGTGCGGACGGCGTCCGCCATGGTACGGTTCCACCGCTCGGATACGCCGTTCTGGGCGGGTGTGTAGGGCGCCAACGTCTCATGGTGGACCCTGTGGGAGGCGAGAAAGGACATGGCCTCACCCATGTACTCTCCACCGCGATCAGAGCAAAAGCGGCGAAGAGAGCGGCAACACTCGCGCTCCGCGAGGACAAGCCAGTCCTGAATGGCTCGGGCGACATCGCTCTTCTGCCAGAGGCAGAAGACCCAGCGGTAGCGAGTATAGTCGTCCGTGAGGGTGAGGATATAGCGGCCATGCACGCCGACGGACTCGGTGGGGAGAGGGTCCATGACGTCCGAATGGACAAGGTTGAGAGGGGCGAATGCACGGGAGGGAGACAAGGGGTACGTGGACCGGTGCATCTTCACCTAAGCGCAGTCAATGCACTCAGTGGGACACGGGAGAGGGAAAGTCTCCGGGTCAAGGCCCTTGGCTGGCTGGGTGTGGAGCATGCTCTCTACGGCGGCAGAGTGGATGTGGCAAAGGCGGCTGAGCAAGAGGCGTGTGTGCTGAGGAGACAACGTGCTGGTGACAAACACATGGCCTGTGGCGGCCGACAGGGAGGAAACAGGAGGAGAAGAGGAGAGGCGGGGAACATGCCACAGGTTGCCACGAGCGGTGGCGTGCGGGACGACAAGACCAGACGGACGCAATGACACAGTGCCAACACCACGCGAGTGCACAACGTCCATGCTCATGCGGTCAAGGGCAGTCACGGACAAGAGGTTGAGCTCGAGACCAGGGACGAAGAGGACATCGGTCAGAAAAACGTCACCGGCAGGACCACGGAAACGAACGACGCCAACATCATGGATAGGCAACACTTGTCCGGAACCCGTCCGGACACCCGAGACATCGCCTACAGGGCCGAGCATACTGAAGGCCTCACGAGAGGCAGTCATGTAATACATGGCCCCGGAGTCAATGATCCAGGTCTCAGCAGTGTCCTAGACAGGGGTCGCCAGATCGCTAACGGTCACATGGCAGCAAGCGAGGGACGCGGACGCGGTAGAAGGAGGTGCAAAACAAGACTGCCAATCGTCAAGCCACGCAATGTCGTCAAGGAGGGGGTCAGAGGGGACCATGGGAGAAAACGAGACAGACAAGGAGACGGGACACGACCGCAACTCAGTCTCAGTCATGCAAGGCTGGGCAAGAAGGTAGGAGGTGACGCAACTCGCACTTCCCTGGGAAGGAGGGGGAGGCAGGCCAAGTTGAAGCGCGATGAACTGCTCCAGCTGACGCTCACGGGAGGACGCCCCAGGACTGTAGACGGTGTGCGGAGTGACGGCTCCAGAGTCCGGGTAGAAGGAGGACTGAGCCGACAAAGGAAGCAGAGGTGTCAACGGTTGTGGGTAGTACTGCTGCGGCGTGGGTGGCGGTGGGACAGGCGGAGTTGTCGGAGTGGTAGGGCTGTCGGACGAGGTCGGAGTGGAAGGCCAGCAGCAGCGACGGCGGCAGAGGCGAGACGGCGCTCCCGCTGGCGACGCATGGTGGCAATGACGCGCGCCTCGTCCGTCTGGAGCGGGCACGTGTACCACCCGTGCCCGGGCTGACCACAGTTGTGGCAGACCGAACCACCACTGCTGGACCCGATTGACGACTGCTGCTGCTGCTGCGGCGGCGGACCCTTGCCTTTCTTGTTTCGGCTCTTCTTCTTCTTCCCCGAAGACGATGAGGTAGCTGCGGCGGGGGAGGCGACGGCCACGGAGGCAACGGCAAGGGAGGCAACGGCAGGGGATGCAAGGGCCTCCGTGCGGTGGAGCTGGGAATCCTGGCGAGCTTCCTCGATGCGGAGGAAGAGCTCATATGCCCAGGGCATGAGGGTGCCCTAGGCCGCCATGGTGGAGAGGACGTCCTGGGGGTAGTGTACGAAGACGTCCGCGTACGCGCTGGTGGTGCTGCGCTTGATGGTGAGGAGCGCGGACAGAGGGGGCAAAACAGATTTGCCGAGACGACGAAGGATGTCCTCTGCTCGCTGCCAGTAGGTAGTGACCGTCTCGGTCTCCCCCATGTGTAGGGAGTTGAACTCCCGGAGTAGACGGCTGATCTCAGCGTCGCTGGACAGGCGATGGGGCCTAGTGAGGACATGCCATGCGGCTGCAGGGTCTGGGATGTCGCCAACAGTGAAGTCGCCAAGGAAGGGCTCTAGGGCCAGGCGGGAAGCTGGAGGGGCGACTCGGACAAGGGCACGGACGGCGTGACCAGCGTCATACAACTGGTTCATGTGGGTGGAGTCGTAAGGGAGGGTGTAGTATGCCCACAGACCCTCACCTTGCGCCCAGATCCGAAAGCTGAGCTCCCAGCTCCAGAACTGCTCGTCGGCCTAAGGCGGCGGCAGCGGCGTCTCAAAGTCCTTCTGCCTGCGGCCGGCACCCAGAGTGGGGCCAAGGACAGAGGTGACTTTCTGCCGCTGGCACTGAGTCTGCTGTTTTGCCAGGTAGTACGTGGCAGCAGACACAGCTGGACTGGTGTACCCAGGAGGGACGAAGGACGGTAGCACACAGGAGGCAATCTGGACAGCTACTGGCTGTAGCGCTACAAGCTGCTGCGTCAAGGCGGCGAGCTGTTGCTGAAGAGCACTGAGGGGGTCAGGATTGCCGCCAACAACACCAGTGGGCTGCTACTGCTGCTGCTGCAACTACTACTGCTGCTGCTACTGCTGTTGCTGCTATTGCTGTTGTTGCTGCTGTTGCTGCTATTGCTGGTGCTGCTGCTACTGTTGTTACTGCTACTGCAGCTGCTGCTGCTGCTGCTGCTGCTGCTGCTGCTGTTGCCGTTGCTGCTGCTGCTGCTGCTGATGTAGTCACTACAGGAAAGCGAGGGTAGGGGTCCCTCCAACAGAGGAGGACCCCTCCTCACCGGGGCTACCAGCCATGGTGTAGTGTTTCCCACTTCCCTTTTTCTTGTTGAGTGCTGCTGATGTGAGCAGCGACGTCAGCCGAGGATGCCTGACGTCAGCAGAGGCTACTGCGTGTGTGTAGTACTACTCGTTTCCCCCTTGTGTTTGTTTTTGTTGTTTTTTTTGTTGTTGATGACGTCAGCAGTGACGGAACAGTGACGTCAGCGAACCACCGCTGACGTCAGCAGCGGTGGATGCAGCCGCTGCTGTGGGGTTGCAGTCGTTGTGTTGTTGGAGCTGCCGCCGCTGCTACTGCGGCCGCCGCTGCTGCTACTGCTGCTACTGTGGCTGTGGCTGTTGCCGCGGCTGCGGCTGCTGCAACTGCTGCTGCTTGCTGCGGCTGCGGCTGCGGCTGATGCTACTGCTGCAGCTGCTGCTACTGCTTGCTGCGGTTGTAGCAGCAGCTGCTGTTGGTGCAGCTGCCGCTGCTACGTGCTGTGGCCGCTACTGCTGTTGCTGCTGCAACTATGGCTGCAGCTGCGGTTGCTGCTGCTATTGCGACTGCTGCTACTGTTGCGGCTGCGACTGTTGTGGCTGCAGCAAACAGGAGAGAAAAAGGAGGGGGGGTCCCTACGCGTTTTTTTTTGTTTTGTTTTTTCTTGCCTGTCGCTGCGAGCTCGCTGCTCGCTACGAGCGACGAGCTGCGAGTAGCGAGCTCGTTCCTTGCTACTCACAGCGGGTACCAAGCTCGCTACCTACAGCTCACTGCTCGCAGCGAGTAGCGAGCTGCGGCCAGTTGCAGTTGCTAGTGCTGTAGCTGCGGCTTCAGCTGCTGCTGCAGTTCCTGCTGCTGCTTGCTGTGGCTACGGCTGCTGCTACTAGTGCAGATGCTACTGCTGCTTAGTACAGCCACTACTGCTGCTGCTGCTGCGGCCGGTTGCTACTACTGCCACCGGCTACAGCTGTTGCAAGCTGCTGCGCGCTGCTGCTGCTGCCGGCTGCTGCTCGCTGCCGCTGCTATTGTTGCAGGCTGCTGCTGCTGCGAGTTGCTACTGCTGCCAGCTGCTGGTGTGTGCTGCTGCTGCTGGCTGCTGCTGCTGGCTACTGCTGCCACTGCTCGCTGCTGTGGCAAGCTACTGCTGCTGTTGCTGGGTGCTGCTGTCAGTCACACGTGGAGGACGTCGCCGTGCGTCGTCGCCAGCAAGGGCCTGACGTGGCTGGCCGCTCACCTCCTCGCGTCAAACGTGGGGTCGGTGCTGGCGAAAAAAATCCGGCAGCATTTCCCCTGGCCCAGTGGCCGTGGGAAAAATCTTGACGCCGCCAACAGGCGGGTCTATGCTGTCGGAAAACATCCGGCAGCATTTCCCTTGGACTGGTGCGTATGGAGGTCCGCCGGCGTTGTCTGGCACCTGTACGTTAGTCTTCTCCTGCTGCTGCTACGCTCTGGCTCTGAAACCAAGACAAAAATGCTAGGCAGCAGGTTGGGGCAGCAGCGTTGTTGATGCAGTGTGCGGGCTTCCACGCTAGTTGCTTGAGTCAGCTGCCCCCTCAGTCTGCTGCCCTAGAGAAAGTCTGGAAGCTCTGGGTTTGTTACTAAGAAGTTTGCGCGCCAGTGTTAGCGCCAGAAAGCAACTGGAAACTGAAAGTAACTGATTGGCAATCAAGAATGAGACACAATGGGAGACCCCTCCAAGAACTAGCCTCTCCCCAGCTCTGTAGAGCTTGTTACTGAGTTCAACAGCCAATCAGAAAATAACTCTATTTTCAGGCTGGCAGGTTTTCTCGGTGAGGCATGCCAGACGACCGACTGCCCAAAACCCGGGCGTCGTCCGTTTTGCCTGAAAACTGGACCATACCATAATACCAACGCTGCAAATGCAGCCGTGCAGTCAGAAACAGCTAGAAAAACAGTAGCAAGGAGTTATGACTGCCCGAACCCAGGCAGTGCCTATGATGGTCGAAGACGCCGAACAGGGCCATGCAACATGCAACAAGGACCCTATGCAGAGCATGACGATGCAGACGCGATGTGACACGCTGGACGTATGCAGACAGCAACTGCGGTGGTAGTGACCGCCGGCAGCACGACTGCCGAGGAGGCCTGCCGATGGAGCTGAGCACATCGCCGGAGAGAGGAGGCTCCAGCGAACTGCGAGTAGACCTCAGCGTGCGTCGGCTCCACCGGACGACACTCGATCAGCGTCGAGTCTCGCCGTCAGTCATCTGCACGCCGATGTACACAAGCCGGGAGGACACAAGAGAGCAGAATGAGAGATGCGTAAAAAACCAACAAATATCATGTAAAGGTGTATCCTTTCTTTGTGAGTACACAAATTTCAGTTCCAAGTTCATGACATCTATTACTGATCTCATTTTTTAACCTTAGAATTCATTTTTGGTGTTAGAAAAATATAAGGGCGTTCAGTACCATGGTACACAATTTAGTAATGTGGTACCATGCATGTTTCATACATTGGTATACCGTGTACCACAGTAATTGTACAATACCACGGTATCTTACCAATACCGTTGGTAACGCAGTGCCGGTAGCGGTATCGGTAATGAGCTGCCATAGAATCATGATACCGCGGTATTTGTACCGTGGTACTATGGTACCGCGGTACTCGAGTACCGCGGTATTAAATACTGCGGCATTGCAACTCTGTTCATTGGCATGCCAATGTCTGTGGCAAAATACTGGACTATGGGCTACATCCTCCTCTGGTTCCACCTTGCAGCAGACTAGAGTGGAATCAACTCCTGGCCAGGGCTGATGCCGGTAAAACCGGTACCGCGGTATACCGTGTTTTTGTACCGCGGTATTGTAGTATCGCGATACGGTATTCTTTTTTGCGGTACTAGTACGGTATCGGTACTCACCTGGCAGGGTACCCCTCTTCTGTACCGCGGTATCATACCGCGGTACAGTAACGGGGTAATGAGAACGTGAAAGATTTTTTTTTTGACAAGTAACAGTAACGCGCTACAACTAAGTCAATGTGGTAATGCGGATGAGTGTGCATTCCGACACTCGCAATGGACAGGAAATCGACGTGCAAATCTACGTGCGAAGCGTGAGGATAGAGGCACCTAACAAAGGTGGAGCGAGGTGAGGAGAGTGGAAGAACCAAGCTTAGGGCTAGAACGCCATGGACGAGGACATGTGAGAGGAGGTTTTTTAGCAAAAAAAACGCAAGTGTTAGAGAGTGACAAGAAAACAGAGGTAACGGCGGGCATCAAGCTACTGGTGGGGTGACAAGCGGGCGAACAACGAGCCCATCCTCGCTCTTACCCCTGCCGAGCAAGGCTCGAGCCTGGACCTGTTGCACACATTAATCTGTCAGCAAGAAAATGCAAATCCAGGCCACGAGAACAACCCGGCCATGATCTCCCCCTTCCCAGGCAAGTGCCACTAGGAACCCTAGTGTCATCAAGAATTCATGTTGTGAGATCCTGTCGTAGGGGGAACACTCAATCTTGTGAGTGACTCTGGATTGTCTTCTCTGAACGCCCACGAGTCACCACCACTTGAGGTATAGCGTCAGTGCCGATGTCCCTCCAGCATCAGTCACCTGCGTCAGTGCGGTGAGTGTGCAGCGAGGCGAGAGGTCACAACGTGTCTGTGCTACATAAACCAACACTCCCGCATGACCCACAGCCGACGCACACAAACACAAACTGACAGCCAAACACGAGCGTCACAAGGTGTGACATGTGATTGTACGAACACAGGGGACAACCATTCACCCAGGATCACCACGCGGACACAACAACCTAACAGCGTGCACAGCTACCTTGAAGACGTTACTGCTGAGTTCCTTCGTGAGGAAGTCAGCTCTCTGCTGTCGTGTATCGACCCAGACGATCTGGACATCACCTGGAGCAATGCGCTCACGCACAAAATGATGCTCAACATTGATGTGTTTCATGCGTGTGTGATGCATGCCATCGTGCTCGGAAATGGCCTTGGTGCTCTGGTTGTCACAACGCAAGGTGATGCAGCGGATGGGGAGGCGAAGTTGCTAAAGCAAGAGACAGAGCCACACACTTTCGCAGGTACCTGCACCTAGTGCAACATACTCAGCCTCACTGGAGCTGCGTGCCACGCAACCTTGCTTTCCACTCTTCCATGACACGGCAGTCCCTCCAACGAGGAAGATGTAACCTGTACGACTGCGAGCGTCGGTGTCATGTACCCAGTCGCTATCTGTGTATCCATCCACTACAACTGACGGCTGTGCTCGATAGCATAGGCCGGTGCATGCAGTGGAGAGAGTATACCTGACAACACGCAGTGCTGCCTCCATGTGTCGTGCTCTAGGAGCCTGTCAGATATGAGCAAGGAAGTTCACCGAGAAGGCGACATCTGCCCTGGTTGTCGTAGCCTGATACATCAGTGACCCAATGAGGCGAAGGTAGTCTGTCACGTTGACTGTCTCCCCCAGCTTAGACACATCCATTGTCTTCAGCAGCCTCTGTCCTGCTGGGGTCATGGGTGTCGACGCTGTGGGAGTGGACTCAAGCTGGGAGGCGAAGCGCTCCCCCAGGCTACGAACGTACGCAGCCTGGTGAACATGAAGCGTGCGACGAGAACGGTCGCGCTCAAGTTCCATGCCCAAGAAGACTCGGGCAGGCCCTAAGTCTTTCATCTTGTACGCTGACTACAAGAGCGTCTTCACCGACTTAACAGCAGCCTGGCTGGGCGACGCTATCAGCAGGTCATCCACATAGACGAGAACAGCAACGAAGGGGACAGAGGGCGGAGTGACAAAGAGAGAGGGATCCACCGTACTACGTCGGTAGCCTCCTTTCTCAAGAGTGGAGGTGATTTCTTGGTTCCAGCACCGAGGCGACTGCTTCAAACCATAGAGGGCCTTCCACAGTCTCCAGACTCGGTCGGTGCCATCGAAGAATCCAAGTGGCTGGACCATGTAAATCTCCTCATCCAGCTGTCCGTGGAGGAACGCATTGTTCACATCCATTTGCTCTAGCTCCCTGTCGTGGTGGGCCACAAGACTCAATAGTGCTCTAGCTGTGGTGTATTGCCCAACTGGTGCAAACGTCTCGTCGAAGTCGATGCCTGGGACCTGGGAAAACCCCTTAGTCGTGAGGCGCGCCTCGTACTTGTCGAGTGCACCATTGGGTTTGTACTTACACCGAAAGACCCAACGAGCGTAAATGGCTTTGCGCCCAGGTGGCAGATCGACAAGCTCATACACCGCATGATCATCAAGGCCGTTGAGCTCAGCACGCATTGCAGCCTCCCAGTGCTGTGCGTCACAGGCTGCACGTGCTTGACGCATAGTGGTAGGCTCAAGGGGGCAAGACACAGCAGCAGCAGCAGTAGCATAGTGGCGGCTTTGGCCACACATCTCGCTCTGCCCACCCTGATAGGAGTAGGCACTTATGCTCTAGCTCTAAGACTAGCTAGGACTATCTAGTACTAATAGAAATAGGATCCTTGTACTCGATTACCTCATTTCCTCAGTTTCCTTCATTTTCCTCATTTCCTCAACTCATTGCCTCATTGCTTCCGCAGTCTCTCGGGCCCTCGGCCCCTTGCTTCCGCCCAGGCCTCTGGTTCTCATTCAAGCTTTGCCTCATTATCTTCTCCAGATAAATTTGCAGCCGGTGTTTGATCATTGCAATCCTGCTTCAATCTCCGGAGCACTCGTGTCAAGTTCGTTGCGGCCTTCGGCCCGCGCTTCGGTGTCCGGCTCTCATCAACTCCTGAAGTGATGATCTTCTTCGCTCATCCTCAGCGCTTCGCTGCTTCCGCTCCTCGCGCTCTGTCCTTTTGCCCACATCCTCTCCTCCTACCGTGACGTCATCTTTCCGCCAGCACTCTGCAACTTCGTGGCAGCTTCCGCACCTCCTGGTTCTCTGCTCCGCTGCATGCTCCATTGCTCCCATTTTCTGACACGGTATCACGCCACAACAAAAGATCCTGCTCGCTTCAACGCTCTCACTCTCACTGCTGATGCCTGAAACACCTGGCCGAACCACGCCTTCTCTGCTCAGTCATCCTCAGCATCACCAGCCGCAGCGCACGTGGTTGGCCCCTACGCCCAATTCCGCAGCTGTTCTGTCAACCAGAGACGTGTATGGGCGCGTCCCTGTGACAAGGAAAACTGCTTCATTACCAATCCTCCTCGCTGCAGCATTCAAGGCTTTCAACTGCCGCCATCTTGATCTCCTCATGCTTCTTGCATCATGCTAACCTTTGAGTGCACCTCCCCCCTTTCAGAAGCTCTGCCTCCTCTCCAGGATGACTACAACTACTACGATGACTACTTCTATCCTACTGATCCGCTCACTTCGCATCAAGTCACCTCTACAGACGAAGCCACTCTGGATCCGCCGCCGCTATGGGACTCCTTCTCTACTCCGAAACTCTAGCCTTCTCCCACAAAGAACTAAGCAAGTTCATGCTCCTCAACTATGGCACAACCATCGATGACTCCACTCCGCCTGGCACTTCCTCTGCAGCCGCGTCTCCTCTGCCACAGAATTCTCATCTCTCAGTAGAAGGAACAGCATCACACCCGCTCTCATCACCTCCTGCAGCCGAAACCACAGCTCGTTACATTCCACCTCCAAAACGTGAGCATCACTCCGGCAACGCAGCAACCTCAGCTCGTTACATTCCACCTCCAAAATGCAAGCAGCAGTCCGGCAACGCAGCAACCTCAGCACCAACTGCCCCCTTCATCCCCTCTCCTGACCTGAAGGTCTCTTGTGATGAACCTGAACTGTCTTGGACACTCCTGGTGCTACTCCTGCTATCGAATCACTGCCTCCTGACAATCTGATTCCTGCAGCTCACTCTGCTCTGACAAGTCTCCCCTCTGTTACTCTCACAACTCCAGCGACAGCACCAACTCAAGCTCTTGCTCCAGCAATTCCACTTGGCTTCTCACCGCACGCATCCGCTCTCTCTGCATCACAAACTCATACCACTCTCCCAACTCCTTCATCCTGTGTCCCTGATCCATCAAGTGTGTCCTCTTGCAGCAAGCCAGCAACTCATCCGTCCCTGCAGTCATCAGTTGCCCCTGAAGTCGCCAAACCACCAGCAACAAGAGCCTCCGCAACCTCACCAATACTGCTGCCAGCTCATCCTCTGCCTACACCACTCACTAGCCCGTCCTCTTCTGTGCCTCATCTTACATCATTTCGCACATCTCTTGCAGTCTCTCTTGACAACTGTGATGCTGCTCTTCAGAATGCCTGCATCTCTTCAGTATCATGGCAGTCTCTCGAAGAAAACTCTGAGTCCTCTGAGCTCATGGCATGCCTGCTGGAAGCATCATCTCCTCTGCTGACTTCACTGGAGTTTTTTCTTCTTCCTCCATCCCTGCGAACCAGCTCTCTGCTGCCTCAGCCGTCACCCTTCCTTAACTTCACTACAACTACCCAGCTACTGTCATTATCTTTTTGCCCTCCATCTGGGCTCAGCTCTGACACATCTCTTCCCTCGCACGTACACAAACAGCATCTGATAGCATGGATGCATGGATTCACTCCTCCAGCTGCTTCTCTCTTCCTCCTGCAGTATATCCATGGATCACGGAGGATTCCAACTTCTCTTCCTCTAATGATCCTCCCAACAGCAGTCCTTCCCATCTTCCCCCCGGCGCACAACTGTCTGCAACCGCCCACGTGCCCCTTTATCCCTTCAGGGCGGCTGGACAGCACCTGACCTCCCTCCTTGGCTTCTTCTTCGCGGGCTGTGTGATCTTGAGGGCGGCTGTCAGAATATGGGTCAGGACTCACACGGCTCAACCGGGTCCTCTCCCATCTCCCTGGCGTCACCCAACCCTCCCATGGACTTCCGGTCAGCGGGAAATGGAAAAGCCAGCCCGGTCCCGGTTCACCTCCCACATCCCGCATTCCAAATGGCTCAGATGGAAAGACCAATCAGAATCCTCCGGTCTGACCATCCAACCGTCCAAGCCCACCACGACCAGCGCCAACGGACCACTCACGCAACGTAAAGACCGGCAGGTTCTGCCAACAGCAGATATGCGTCCTGGTCCGCCACTCACCTTGGCTACACCCAAGGCTCGGCAGAAGAAGCACGTCCTCCACACACATCAGGAGGACTACGAAGAGCCCAAGATCGTGCGGAGCCGCACCGCGTCTCCGCACCGCTCAGACACAGCAACAGCAGCAGCAGCACAGTGGCAGCTGCGGCTACACATCTCGCACCGCCCGCCCTGATAGGAGTAGGAACTCATGCTCTAGCTCTAGGACTAGCTAGGACTATCTAGTACTAATAGCAACAGGATCCTTGTACTCGATTGCCTCGTTTCCTCAGTTTCCTTCATTTTCCTCATTTCCTCAACTCATTGCCTCATTGCTTCCGCAAAGTCTCTTGGGCCCTCGGCCCCTCGCTTCCGCCCAGGCCTCTGGTTCTCATTCAAGCTTTGCCTCATTGTCTTCACCAGATAACATTGCAGCCGGCGTCTGATCATTGCAATCCTGCCTCAAACTCCGGAGCACTCGTGTCAAGTTCATTGCGGCCTTCGGCCCGTGCTTCGGTGTCCGGCTCTCATCAACTTCTGAAGTGATCCTCTTCTTTGCTCATCCTCAGCGCTTTGTCACTTCCGGTCCTCACGCTATCTCCTTTTGCCCATATCCTCTCCTCCTACTGTGATGTCATCTTTCCGTCAGCGCTCCGCAACTTTGTGGCAGCTTCCGCACCTCCTGGTTCTCTGCTTCGCTGCATGCTCCGTTGCTCCCATTTTCCTGACAGGCAGACCGGTAGTGTGGGCTGCAGTTGGGGCCGAAGTAGAAGTTGAGTCTGGTGCAGGGGTGGACGTAGGGGTCCCCCGAGGAGGGGCGAGGTGGAGATAATGGGAGATTGTCAGTAGTGTAGACCTGATGATCTATCACCCGCTCAGCCGCTTCGGATGCGGTAGCGAGGTTCTCACGCCAGTAAGAGTTATCCAGCATGAAAAACTAGAGTGGCGTGTCGTCATCGTCTTCGATGCACAGGGGCTTGTCAAACACTCGACAGTATTCCCACCTCGCATGCTCAGCGTAGCATGCTACTGTGCGAGGAGAGTCCAACTCGTCGTCAGGAGGGCCGTCAAATGGTGGTGAATCCAGCGTGGCAGACTGTCTTGCTGCGGATGCAACCAAAGATGTAGCTGCTGAGTATGAGGACAGGGTCTTGTCCGCAAGCTGTCATGGTAGATCGTGTGACTGCTACAGTTGAGGCAGGAGCAGTGCAGGGCAGACGAGAGCTGCGAGGCAGCCAAGAGCTGCGAGGCAGCCGAGCGTTGAGAGACAACTGAGAGCGGGGCAGTCGAGAGCTGTGCTGCTATGTAGCGCAAAGAGTGTGAGGCAGCAGAGGGCTGCAAGGTAGCGGGGCTGAAGTGAAGCTGCAAAATGCAAGCTGCGGTGCTATGTGGCAGTAGAAGCGCAGTGCAGCTGAGGCGGCAAAGATCTGTTGTGCACCGAGTGTAGGGCGCCTGAGAGTGGTGGGCTGTGAGCTGTTGGGCGCGGAGCAGTGGAGACCTGCGACGATGATGCAATATCAGGACGTGGGCCCGTCGCAATGGCGAGAGGGCCTGCATATCCGTTGCTCACGGGTCATAGATCGATGAAGGGAGGGGAAGTATCCCCAGTTGCTCTGATGCCAGTAATTGTTCAGAAGCTTCCAAGCTAGACTCACTACATGAGAGGGTGATGGATACAGAGTTTCACACGCCATGAATGTAGTAAGCTCTTTAGCTTAGAAGTTAGGTCTCAAGCCAGAAAATAGTTTGGTGAGCGAGGAGCGAAAGTGTAAGGCGGTGAGTGCACGCTGGCAGTAAGCAGACGCTCGAGCCGATGTGCACCACCACCTCAGGGTCAAGCCCGTCCTCTCGGAATCAACCGAGGGTGGCTTCTCACCAGTGCATAGCCGGAGACTAGCACACTGGCCCCCTAAGGATCTGTACCCGCAAAATTCATGCAGCTCCCCCAAACACCCAGAGGGAAGTCACAATGATGCAGGATCGGCAGTTAGAATGTACAATTCCTAGCATCAACCACATTAAGGCAAGATATTCAAGTGGAAGCCAGTCATTTGCCAGAGGCCGCTCCTGGGTAGATCGTTGGCTTCTTGATGAAGCTAGAACCAGCAGCGAGGGCGCATTTGTGTGACGTCTCCCGAGGCAAGGCCATGATCATTGAATGTGTACATGTGTGTGTGCCATGAGGAGTGAGACAAGAGGGAATAGAGATGTGAGTGGCCAACGAGACTCCAACAACACGTATGTGTGGAGCACCATGGATGACAAAGCCATACTTCCGAAATTGGAATGCATGGGTTCCTCTTCATGATGTTTGCACGTTTGAATTTCTTGTGTTCTCACCAAGCGACCCATGCAACACAGAAAAACGCTGCAACATGAACACGATATCTGTAAAATGGAAAAATTGTTATTTATGAATTTTGGCAAATGCCTCCATGCTCATGGCTCCAGAACGACAAGCACTATGGAGTTTCCTTGCCACAGACCTCTTGGGAACCAGCACACCTTCAAACAAGTTCAAGGCCATATGCGGATTTCTGTGCATCTCGACACTCAGAAGCTGTCTGATAATTTGAACAGTCTGTCCAAAGTCCACTCAAATTCCTAAGATTGTCCTAGTTTACTGTGCAGTAAATACAAAAGGAGTAGGTTGTCAAAGGAAGCTCCCGGACTCTGCATTTGATTGTGCCTGAGGCCATTCGAACTCACCAGTAACTAGCAGAATACCATGGCTGGGCTATCAACCGTTGAATTCAAAGGGAATATGAATCCATTAACAAAGTGTTATGTGATCCAATACAAGCGGGAATTCATGAAAAAAAGCATGGTGCTTCTGAACATTAAGTTCAAGGCGAGTAGCACACATGAAGCATGAAGGTGTGAAAATACCGAATGTTGCGCAATGACTGTGCTTTCTCCATGTGACTACAAAAGCTCAGACAAGTAGGTCGGATGAATCCTTCGATGTTAACTGCCCTCATTGTGCAATAGAAATGGCCATGCAGGTGTTCCCAAAAATCTATGAAGCCTGTGGCAAACAAAATGTCCTAATAGTAGCCAAGTGTCTCAAGATTTCCCAAGTTTCTATCTGCAGAAAACAAAATTCACACACACACACACACACACACACACACACAAATATACATACACACACACACATATACATACACACACACACACACACACACACACACACACGCACACACACACACACACACACACACACACACA
>SZWC01007209.1:23377-40229 GCA_023375785.1 Penium margaritaceum | reverse complement strand
GGGGGGGGGAGAGAGAGAGAGAGAGAGAGAGAGAGAGAGAGAGAGATAGAGAGAGAGATCATGGATTGAGGATTAGAGAAAAAGGGAGAGTGAGAGAGAGGGAGAGTGGTAGAGAGGGAGGGTGGCACTAGTGAGGGGCAAAGAAACCCCTTGGAATGAATGTTGTGCATGTTTTCTCAGGAAACAAGAAAAACTTCCACTTGTGTCTGAGCAAGGCCACACAATGTACATGAGGCAATTTCAGTTCAAATAATGACCAGTGAGTGACAAATCTTCTCCCACAAGGGTTGTCCCATGCGGGTCCAAGAGGAGAGTGTGCCTCCAAGCCACAAGAACTGGAAGGATAGTGACAGATCAACACGACTTTGCACCAATGCCTTGTTGCATACAGTAGAGTCCCATAGTGGTACTTCCACTGTCTGACACAGAACTATATTTCTTGCGGCATACTGTTTACCTAAATTTCTTGGATGGAGATGGAGCTTGGGATTCACTCAACTCCTGCGCCAATTGCTCCCAATGTGAGATCACTGAGAATTCTTTCCATCAACTCAGAACTTTTGCACTTCTACAACTGCATGGTCTTCACAATGAGAAGAAAATTTTTCAGTCCACACATCTTCATAGTCCTTCCTAGATACCAACAAACAACCATCCTTTCCTGGAATCCCATCACTACTCAGCAACTTTCTGAAAACTTGCTGTGTTAAGATGGTCCATCACAACATGGGAGGAAGAGGAAGATGATAGGGACAAAGAGATGAGAATAGCATGCAATAAAAGAAAAAGGGAGAGCTTTCTTGCCACGCTCTGGATGCAACAAGAAGTGGATATGGAGAAAACGGAATCAAGAAGATCAATCCCTAGAAAGCTGTAGAAATGGTCCTGGTTGAGGATGAGGCTGTGGGAGAGGAGGCAGACTCTCGCAGAAACTAGGGAAAGCAGGAGGTGAGAGATGAAGCCATTTGTGTAGGCCTCAGCATATTTTTGTGGTCTGACTACCATCTTTAAGGCATTTGATACTTCATGTTTAACATTCTATAAGTGATGTTTTGAATTCAGCATTCTATGTCTTCTCTTTGATCTTTGATTTATTATATAAATTTTGAACGTGTTGGCTATGCCACTGGACCACGGAGCATGAACTGGGGACAAACTATCCTTCACACGCGAGAGGATATTTCACTACCACATCCCTATGCCTACTCACTTTGGAAACATAGCTAAAGGGTTGGACCGGCAAGAGAAATGCATCAAGTCACTTCAACCTATCAACAGAATAGGAGTATGAATGTTTCCTTTGTCCTCCCTCTATGGTTGCCCTATGAAAAAATGGACTTTGTGCCCTGATTGTGGTTCAAGCATACTTTTGGAAGAGTCATTTGTGAGAATGTTCACTTTACAATGAAGTTATGCTTGATGACTAACTCGCACAATTGCAAAGAAAATCTAGGACTTGAGGTCCCAAGCACCCACGGAGGCTTGCACACCATTCACCCACCGGGGTTACATCTAGTGCCCATCTCATCTTCATTATCAGATCAATTTTATAGGTCGGAAATGTGTCACAACTATGAAATACATACATATTTCTGGTCTTGTTGTACATTTCACGGTTTTCTTCTGCAGTTTCTCTGCTTTCACAAGCTTTTGTGTGGCTGAGAGTGGGAAAATAATGGCCCCCGGAGTTTTGATGCTCGGTCTGGGCTCCATCATTGGAGCCGAGATTTCCAAGATCTTCCATGTAAAACAATGCGTGTTGAGCTCATGATGAGAAATCGTTGTGTGCAAATGATGTGCTCATGCTTCTTCCATCCTGTTTTGTCATAAAAAATCAGCCACTCTGTCTGCTTTTTTGGAGGTTGATTCAAGAAGAATCACATTTTCAGGATAGGGCAGGGATTCTTCGTGAACTTCTTCTTCAAGAAAATTAATTCCTCTGTTCAGCTTTCAACCATTGAGAAGCCTCCTCACATATACTTAGTGTCCTTTTTTATGAAGCAAAGGATGAACCTTCTTACTTGGTATGCGCAAAACAAATCAAAAGCAAGAGATGTTTCTTGTCGTTCTGCCCATCAACCAAGTAAGCCAAGATGCTGGTTTAGACGACATAGAAAACTTTTTTTTTTTTGGGCACAAGTCTGACCATGAACATTTTGTCATCATAAATGAGGATGAACTGACTCAAAAACATTCCATCGATTCCCGATCATCTGTAGACTGTTGTGAATTACATTCTTTTTTTCATTGACAGCCACAAACGCGGATGCTGGGAATATGCTTCCACGTCAGCGGATGCGTTTGCATGCATCTTTTTCTAACAGATTTTTTTTCCTACTTCAAGATCAATAGTTGGTAGCTTCTAGCTGTGTCCTGTTTCCATTGGCCTCAAGCATATCCTTCAAAGTTCCTTGGTCCTTGCACGAGAGCCGCAGGATTTCGTATTTACTAAGGGAGATGCTAGAAATTAGGCACTAGTCTCATAGATAGAAAAGGCAAATCTTTGGAACAATAATGGAGGCAACATTTTTCCTGTAAAAAGCAAGGTCTATTGTCTGAGAAGAACAAGTCAAGAGTTTTGGTCTATGTATCATAAACTGATGAGTTGTCCAACGATGCCGATTCAACATTGTGCTCCAACATCTAAGTTGTATCCGATGGTGAATCTCTTTGGCAGAGGCATAACATAGTAATGATAAGCCCATTCTTTTTTAAGTGCATCAGCTGTCTAAACTTTTTATTTGAATTTTCAGGAACACTTTAAGGTCTTGTTCTACTACGCCCTAGATGAACGCGAGTCCCTCAACTCCGCAAGTGAGCATTTCTGTCATTACACTTATAGCCCACGGTGCGTCGACATTGGGATTTTCTCGCGGATCAGCCAAGGGCATTCTGGCCACGTGCCCTAAATCTCAGTGTTCCACTCCCAAAGTTCTAGAAACATTTGCCTGCCTTCTAGAAAGGAAGACAGAACTGTCTCAAACCAACTTGACATTTCCATATTGTTCGGGCGCCTTCTTGAAAGTGCTAGACTTTTATGAAAGTGCGCCTCGCTATTCTTGAAACCCTGACTTCTTGATGGAGTTACTCAAAGTGACGAATTACGACATGGCGTCACATGCATCGTTCAACTCGAGCTTCCAAGACCAAAGATATGTCTCATTTTGATTCTCGCTATCATGTATGTATGTTTTCAACATATCCAACCGTAATCAATCAACTGTGCTTACTAACTATAACCATTTTTTCAATTTTCATTATTTCTCAAATTGTCTTGTACTCAACACCTAATCCTTCTAGACCACCTACGATCCAATCCGTGTCACACTTGGTATCAAAGCAGAATGGAATTGGAGGGACAGGCAATAGATTAACTACAAAGAGAAAACCTCGCATAAGGTTCAACATATATTCACCGTCCAAAATTTTGCAGACTTTGTGACGACAATGGTGAACAGAGTGAGCAAACTTGGCCATGAGCACTAACTACCAGCAAAGACTTTGACAATGGAGGATCAGCAGCACCCATTCAAGAAATATTTCCAAACAAACGAAGCACAAACGACAACTTTTGCAGTGAATGGCATAACTCGGATGACCCCGACAGCCATCCCAGTGACACGTTCCTCGTGCTTGTTGAACCATTCACCTTTGCCTTTTCCCTCGAGGATGACACCTGGCACGATTTAAGGCACCGCTTGACGGGCTGGAATTAATGAAGGTTGGTACAAAAATGGTCGTGACTCGAGATCCTCAATACCCTGCTGCTCCAACACCTCAATGTGGAGATGGAGGAGCTTCAAAATGGACATGCGCGAGAAGTAGTCTTCATCAAGAGAAATATTTAACTTCTGACCGTGCTCCACATTCGACCAACACTTGTCAAGTTGTTCAATCCTGCAAACTCCAAAGAACTGATGGTTCGAATGTGATTGATGAGTTTGGAGGTGTACTGAATGAGTGGACAGTGATAAACAGAAACTTTGTCTTTGTGGCCTTGCTTTCGTGTGGCACGGTGTTAAGTTGATGATCCGATCTAAAGACCATCGTAGAACAACTAGACACCAGTTGGGCCCAATGAATGACTCAAGAGACCGCTCTCACAGCTCCGAACGTGGGTGTTCTACCCGTGGAGGAGATCAACCCGACATGCCGGAACTAAGTCACTTCAACAAAAAGCTGAGCAAACTTCTCTTGTGCCATACTCGCGCGCTTTGAAAAGAAGAACGAGAAGTCTAACACATTGTACATGCTTCAACGCTTGCTTTAGCAGCCCGAATAGCCCAACATACGGTATGCTTTTGATGTGTTATCAGAGGCAGTGATCTCACCCTCATCAAGCTGGGTTCATACATAAAACTAGGGATGTTTCAAAGAAGATCAGTCAATGGTTGACATTGTAAATCAATCCACATGAAAATCAAAGACCTATACAACGTAAGAGTCTGGAGGACCTGGTCGATGAGCGACCACAAAGTCATCCTCGTGCGAGATTTCCTGCATTTCCAAAATCCACAAGAACTGTGGAGTTTTGAAGTTGTCTACGTCACTATTCATGACAATTACCTCAAATCAAGAGACGCACAATGAAGTGTCAGTTGCAAGAAGCAGCACAAGAGGAAATAGCAGAGGAAGTTGTAGAAATCATAAAACGTTGCACACAGCCGATATCGCTAGACGTGGCCAAATGATGTCTACAACATGAAGCATAAGCGTGCCTTGTTTGCATGGAAATAGGGGATATAGAGGAGATCACGGTAACAAATGCAACAATATCGTTCAGGACATCTGACAAGCTCAGACCATTCCAAAAGAGTTTTTGTGGTTTGTCAAGGAATCTGAAGAGGTTCTTCTTGGCAAACTACCTCAAGAGATACTCTTACAACAAGACCTTGATCACCATACAGACATGAAGCCGGGTAGGAAACAGAAGATGAAAGGAAACTATCCGATAAGCATCCATGAGCTGGTAGAAATGAAGAAAAATTGGATGAGATGCTCAAATCTCAGGTGCAGAAGGACATCAACATCAAGAATCGCTATCCCCTTCCGTGAATGGAACTTTTGGATCAATTCCTTGGCACAAGAATTTGCACCAAAATTGATCAACGCAATGGCTATTATGAGATCCACGTACAAACATAAGGGCATCAAGAGGGGATCATTATGCACCAGACATGAGCATTTAAAGTTTACAGTCATGCCCTTGCACATGTTTTGCAACAATGAACAATTGTTTTGGCCCGTACTTGAAGGAATTTGTCGTTGTATATTGCGAAAAAAACCAGGTACAGAGATGCACCCTTAAGAAGGATGATGGGCACCTCTGAAGTTATGAAAAGAGAGAAATCCTGTGGAAAGCACTCAGATTTCAAAGAAGTTAACCATTTAATTGAGTTTCTTGGTCACACAAATGGCTTCACACATGTTATCATGGACTCGAAGAAATTGGAGGCGGTCGCCAATTGGCCGACATTGACCAATTTCCAATTGTATAGGTGTATATGGGAGTTTGCAATTACTACCGCCCATTTGTAAAAGACTCCACATTGATGTTAAGGCTTCTCTCTCATCTCACTTGTAAAACAACGGAGTGGATTTGGGGGAAGAGATGGCAAAATAGTTTAACTCTTTGAGAAATTCTATGACCTCTACACTAGTCCTTTGGTTGTAAGATCAATTCGTGGACAATGTTAAATCCATCAACGCATCCAATCAAGGGAATGGATCCATTTTACTCTAAAAAATGGCAGTGGAGGACAACCAGCCACTAAAAATCATGAGGACTAGGACGCAGCAACGTTGTGCACAATAAGGACACGATATTGGTCTTGCACGCACTCAAATCATTGCAAAAATATTGGGAATGTTGGTGATGAGTCATCTGTATTGACCACCACATCCCCAAGAGAGTAGAATCAGAGGCATATTCAGTCCCAGAGGATGGATTTTGTTGAGTCTAACTTCAACTACGACATTTGACACCACCTTGATAAAACAAATCCAGTGGATGCTCTAAGTCGGCGACCAGACCTATTGGCTTAGATTAGCATGTTGCTTGTCGAACAAGACCTATACCATGCAACAAAGGGTTATGAAAAGTTTTCGGGGTAGGACAAGAGCATTGTTTTTGGACAATCCCCACTCATGACGACAATTCAATAGCTAATTCCCCACACTACCAAACAAGGAGTTACAACAGATAACGATGGAGGAATGCAAAACTTGGGTCCAGATGGAAATTTTGGGAAGGAAAAGACACTAAAAATTTGGCCAAATAGTGTCGGAGGGGTCAAATGTCGGTAGTTGTGGTGGAATTTTAAGAATAATGCGACACCTGTCTCCCGTCACATCAGGCCATCAAGAATGCTCCAACCACTCCTTATTCCAAAGGAGCCATGGATTAGAATTAACAAGGACTTTGTGACAAGACTACCTGTCACTCTAAAGGTATATGACACCATCCTCATCCCAGATGACAGATTTATTCAAATGGTGTGTTTCATCCTGAAGATGACCACAACCATCACAGAAGGAACAGTCTTGCTGTTTTATCTTTCATATCATTCAGGTACGCGGGGTGCCATGCACCATAATCAATGAGAGAGATATCTAGTTTAGTAAAGATTTTTGGCGCAAAACCAAAAATGTGTGACGGAACTTAAACTGACCTGTCAATGTCGTTCCATCCTAAATGTGACACGAAACTGAAAAAGCAAATCAAATCTTATAGGAACTCCTCCCAATTTTTAGGAACCTCGTGGCACTTATTGGACAGCAAATCCATTAGAAACAAATGAGCATACAGTAGAGCGACTACCAATTTCATAATGATTTCTTTGCTTCAAAGAAAAGAAATCATTCATGCAAATGAAATCCAATGTTGGGAATTCTTCATAGGCGTGGTGAAAACACACCAGATTTTAGGAAAGACAGAAGTAGTGATAAATCAATTATTGGCCTGAAATCACATCGACGTTTTATTTGACAAGCTAGCAATTTTGTCATACTGAGCTTGGCGTAAATCAAGCTACGTTACAAAGACTTTGCTCAACTCAAACCCTTATGGTTGGGCCTCTTTGAGGTCGAGCAAATTCAAACATCGGTTGGTCTATGACTTTGCTTACCAGATATAATGTCTCAAACGTACAGAAGTCCCAAAACTCCACGAGTGGACGCTTCTATTCTTGCATTTGTGGCCCACTACGCATTGACCTCAGGATTTTTGTGCAGATTGGCTGAGGGAATTTTGGCCACTTGAGGTACCCATTTTATACACAGCACATTGAGTGTATTAGGAACGTATATTTGGGTCATTTCCATGGATTTTGATCAAGATTTAGTAATCTTCTGTTCACATAGAAAACCATGTACCCAATACCCTTGCCTTGAGAATTTCATGTTACATGTGACGTACTGGGTGAAACGTACAATAGACGTGCATATGTCTTTAAACATATGGAATGCCCTTGTTTGTAAAGAGGATGTTTTCTTTCCAATCTTGTGACCTCAAATGGAAATGAACTTCTTGTCGAGCGTAGTCTTGCACTTACTCGATTGTGTCTTTATTCGTTACAAGCTGCGGAACTTGTCTCCCCCCTCAAACCCTCAAACATATGAGAGCATTATAGCTGGTGTGTGTATTGTACGGTAGCTATTTTTGTACACTAGTGTTTCCTATACATGTCCAAGAGATACAAGGTCCACATTCACTTTCCCAATATAATCTAGATCTCTTGGGAGGGGGGAGAGGCACGAGATCCAATGTCCCCCTCCCTCTAAAAGGGTATTTTGTATCAGCTAAGTGTAGTAGGGTGGTGTCTTTCTTTCATGTGATGAGAAGAAAAACCAGTACACTGATGTATCTTCGCTTCTCGATCGTTGATGTATCACGAATGATGATCGACGATCGAGGATCTAGAACCACAACCGATAGGCACCAGTTAGCAATAAATGATTGACAATCATCAACAGATGTTCCACATTGAAAGGTGAGAAAATATGACTAGATTACTAGCGTCATGTAATCATGACTTCCCCCAAAACCAACAAATGTATCATGGTAGTGTAGCTAGTGCATGTATTGTACAAAAACTAGCTTCATACACTTGTGTATCATATACACTAGTGTTTGTTATTGCGTCAATCACGTAGTTTGGATACAGTGACTAGCTATGCTTTCCTAATTCACTCTACCATTTGGAGGGGGATGGGTTCACCCGGAGTCCAAGCTTATCCCCCACTCCCAAAATTTGTCAAGTGTGTTAGCAAAGTGTATCTGGTGAATGTATGGATTTTGTGTGATGATGAAACAAAATCTACTCATGTACTTGTAGTCTATGACATACATACACATGACAAAACGGTCACCACGTAGCCGTGATTCTCCCCCCCACCAATGACCAAGTGTATTGCGGTTGTGCATTAGGGCGAGTATTGTGGTGACCATGTATTTTGTTCAGTAGAGTACGGTACATTGCTGTATATTCTTGTATTTCTGTTAGATTCTCACAAAATTTACACTCACCCAATACACTTTCACAATTTTGGGGGGAGGGGGGAGGGGCTTGGTCTCGGCTGGACCACCCCTGAATAGCTACATTGTGAAGTGATTCTGAGTAGTGTGTTTGCTTTATGTGGTTGATGTAGAAAGACACCAATGAACTAGGTTGTGATGGCTTGTCCAAACTCCAAAACCGTTGATGTGCGAATACTGAAGGACACAATATAATAGAAGAAGGTTGTGAATAGGGACGTTGGACGACCATTGCATAGTGTCGTTGATCTTTGACGATAGACGGTTTCAAAGAAGTTTTGTGATAGTGAAGCGAGAAGATGTCGAATTGGTCACCACGTGCCTCCTCGCAAGCCATAATGCATCAGAGCTATGAAGTGTGATGTGTATTGTATAGCATAAAAACTTGTAGACTAGTTTATTTTTGTGAATATTTTGAATGGGGGATCCGAGAATCTCCCCGACCATAGAAGGGAACCTGCTTGGCCCCAGCATGAGCTCGAGCAAGCAAAACGATAGAACCCAAACCCGCGAATATGACTCCAAGATGGTTTGGTTCTTTATAGTTTTGGGTCAAGAGGAAAGATTGTAATGCCTTAAAAACTCATTAAGTCCACAATCAGTGCAATAAAAAGTGTATTCCTATGTCCATGGATTTTTCAATGATTATAAACATTGATTCATGTTTCTGTATTCCATAATCATTCTCCTTTCTAAACATGAAAAGTTATGAGGTATTTTTATTGGGAAAAAAAGGTTTGTGTGAGCCATTGATGTTCAATTTTCTGTTGACTTCCCACTACATGTTTTTGGTAACAATTCCAAGGGTTATGTGATTGCTTGTATATGACCAATGTACGCCTTTTGTCACAATTTCTAAGTGGGGTTGTAACACAGTTAACCATGAATTTTATTGCATTCGCTCAAATTTTATGGAAAATCTTCTAAGAAGCTTTCCATGTTCAAGCATTCAAATACATTTGTTTGTCTTTGAACAGACATTTAGAAGGTACCATGAAACATCTAAATGTATGCGTTCAATATGTCCACGTTATGAAGAGTGTATGTTTTAGGACTGTCTAGCCATAAATGGGCTGTCAAGTAAATTGAAACATTGATGGGTGAAAGCAAACTTAGACACAAGATTTAGCAGACACAATTTGTTAGCATATCCTTACACGCATACATCACATGCAGAAGTATGTATAAGAATCTGAATCCACACAGCTCACTCACACTAAGTCTGGAAACCAGACGCGTAATAGTAGTAGGTGTCATAGCTGTACAAGCTAAGTAGCATACCAAGTGCTGGAGACAGGACTTGGGTGTAGCTTCAACCACAGGGCGTCCGCCCTGGATGCCTTCTCACTGAGGAACCTCAGTGACGATGTATGTTGTACACTATACAAGGTCCAGGTGCTGGAGGCAGCACCTGGAGATCTAGAGCTGGGATTTTCTGAAGGACGGCTTCTTGGATTGAAAACGGAAGGCATATTGACTGAGTGAATTGATGGTCCTTTAATTAGTCTTGAGGTAGGTCCCCCTTTGGATGCTCATGGTTGGGAGGTTGCAGGGAGTTACACAACCTCCAAGGTGGTTGCATAACCACCTGGGTGGTAACATAACCACCTGGGTGGCTGAATAACCTCCTGGATAGTTGCACAACCCTCCAAGCCAACTGAAGGGCATCTTGGAAGATGAGGGGTCACTAGGAAGCTGAAGGGCCACTAGTAGCTGAAGGGTCACAGGCTGCCAGTGAGTGGCACTCATCTCTCTCTCTCTCTCTCTCTCTCTCTCTCTCTCTCTCTCTCTCTCTCTTGTGAGGAAATGAACTTCAAACCTCAGAGAAATTCCCTGTAGGATTTTTGTAGGCCCTTTTAAGGAGAACCCGGCCGCTGAGACTGGTGAATCTCAATACCCCCCCTCTGTCGAAGATGGTCGGGAAAGTCAGAGCAAGAGGAAATCGAGGATTTTCATTCTTAGTGAGGAAGAGGAGGTTGTTGATGTGCAGGTAGTTGTGGGAGGGCAAGATGGAGGAGGTGAGGAGTGTTGGTCAGGAGTACGGGAGGATGAGGAGGTCCAAAACGCCTTGGTTGGAGATGGTGGAGGGCTATCCTACTGTACAAATGCTCCAGAAGAGGTGGATTTGGGGCTGTGCGGATCTTTGGCATAAGAGGGGTCGATTCTCGAGGAGCGGGGTATTTCTGAAGTCGTCCCAGAAAATGAAGCATGCTTTGTGCCCAAAGCAAAATGATGCATAGCGCATGGTGAAGGTTGTAAAATCGGAGCCTCACAGTTTCTAGTGATGTGCGTTGGAAGCTGCAAAGCGAGTGGGGAGGACAAAACAGGTCCTTCCCCCCCTCTCATTTCGCAACACGAGCGAATACTGCGATCCTCATAGTATCCGTTGGAACTGCGGAGTTTGCAATTTTTGCGGAAACTGCGAGGGGGGTCGTGTGATGGTCGAGCATCGACGCGACCATCCGCAAGCCACCCGGCGGCCGCGAGCCACCCACCGGTTGACCGGGGCCGTCGATCGCGGGCAAGCGAGCTGGCGAGAGGTCGCTCGCAGCCGTTGGATCTGCCGCTGGTTTTCCAGGGTGGATTACGCGATCCACCCCGCCAGTTGGGGAATTCTGGACCATGTCAGGAGCGAGTTCGACGATTTGTTTAGCCTCGTTCGCCGGTGATGTTGCCAGAAACGTCCAAGCAGTTTCTCTGAAGGTGAAACGTCCCCAGTTAGGTGGAAACTGCCTCAAGCAGTTTTTCTTACTGTATTTTGAAAGTACGCAGCTGGGGGTTAGTAGTAACCTCCAAAACAGCGACCAGAAGAGTGCCCCTTTCGACTTGTGAGGCACTAGGAGGCTCAGTAGGAGATCCCAACTCCGCCATAAATGCCAGAGATTGTGGCTCAGTTGTCTTGTCTCCCCACAACACCATTTTCAACTGTGATATCCACTTTTGCGGGTTCAACTCCCACAGTGAGGTTTTCTAGCACTGGGGTTGCATAAAAATGGGACGCCCAATGTTCTTCGAGGATGGAGCGGGCAATCCCTCTAATGAGGGGCGTCGTGTTCGTCCACGAGTCAAGATCCCAAGTTTGGAGGAGGCAATGCGCTCGTGAGCTCGCCTAATGTATGTGTTTGGGATCCCAAACGCAGCGTATAGGTCGCTCCGGACGTACATGAACAGCGCAGTTGAGGGGAGTGGTCCTTCTCCATAAAGCCCTCGTTGCCGAATGCAAAGAGCGTGTTTTTCTTTGTTGATGCTTTTCGTGAGAAAATCTGTGACTTGCTTTTCTCCTCGAATGAAGAGAAGATTCACGGTGCCATCAAGGACTTTCGAACGGTTCAGTGTCCCTTGATGCTTATGTGTTTGGTGAGACCGCTGAACTGTGTTGAGTTGGCGAGGCTGATTGTAGACTGGTTGTCCACGAACAAGGCCGTAGGTCCCTTTTGCGGAAAACCAACCTCTTCGAGGACATTTCGTATATAGGTGAAATCTTGCATTGCTTTTGTGGCGAACACGTACTTTGCCTCGGTGCTGCTGAGTGTGACGTGTGTCTCCTTCTTGCTGGACCAGGAGATTACCGCGCCTCTGAGCAGGAAAATGTAGCGTGTAATGCTGCAGTGATCCTCAGGCTGTCCGCCGAAGTTGGCGTGACTATAGCACTGTAGCTTTAGAGAAGTGTTGGTGCCATGAATGAGCTGCAACGTAGATGTTCCTTTGAATTATTGTAGCGCACGAGTCAGCTCCTTGCACATTCTTTCAGGACGAGTCTTGTTGTAGGAAGCTAGACGTCTGACTCGAATGGTAGATTTGGTCGAGTACAGCTTGTTGCGTGCATGAGGGATCCAACGCGAGAGAGAGAGATCGGCTGTTTCATCTAGAGGACCTTGATCACTTTTCTGCTGTGAAAGTGGTTGGAGTGACAGTGGAGTGTCGGAAACGTTTTCAGCAATGTTGACACATTTCACAAATTTCTTGGCTTACGTTTGCCGCACGAGACTGATGGTGCATGCCTCAAGATTGCAACCAATGTTCATGCCGGGGTAAAAGCTCATGTCCGGGAGGACTTTGATGTTAACTACTGCTGCCATTGCCTTTGTTGTTGCTGTTGTAAGGTCTTTCCTGCGTCCGATGGTGAGAATGTTGTCAATGGAGACGAGGGCATAGCAATCTGGTGATGATGTCAATGAGTCTTGATGCAGAAAAAGGAAGTTGTAATAGGATGATGCTGTGAACTTAAAGTTGTTGAGGATGTTTTCTAATCTTCGGTACCAGAGGAGGAGACTTTGTTTCAGCCCGTAGAGGCTTTTGACGAGCTTGCAAACTCATGTAGTGCCATCATCAGATCCCTTTGGCTACTTCATGTAGATTGTTGTGTACATTTCGCCGTTGAGAAATGCATTTTTGATGTCGAGTTACAAAATCTCCTAATCATTCACTACTGCGAGGGAGAGCATTATTTGCGCAGTAGTGTAGCAGCTCACTAGAGCGTAGGTGTGAAAGAAGTCCTTCCCGGGTATCTTCGTGAAGCCTTTTACAACAAGACGATATTTGAACTTGTCGAGGCTGACATCTGCTTTTGTGTTCACATGAAAGACCCATTTTGCTCCGACTGTTCGCTGCCCTAGAGGAAGTTCGACAAGTTCCCATGTTCCCTGGGTGATGAGACTGTTATTCTCAGCGTCAACTGCCTGCCTCCAACATGATACGTGAGAGCCCGACAGGGCTTCAATGATGTTGGAAGGCTTTGGAGGTAGGTTGTTGGCCGTTGTCAGAGCAACGGGAGTGTTGGTAAGAGAACATGCGTGAAAAGTGTCTTCCTCTTGATGGATGGTGTAGGCCGTAAGAGATGTTGTTGGTGCTATTATGTCGATGTCTCCAAGTTGTTGTTGCACGAGGTTCTGGAAGTACCTGAGCTCTGAATTGTGCTGGACGGTGGAGGATTCCCGGAGACCCCATCCCATTGCTCTAATTCTTGGCCTCCTCGAGCAAAGGAGTCTCCATTCGCTGGTCTCCTTCATCAGGTTGTTTGTCGAGTAAGAGGCGATGGCTGTCATTGTGCATCACGATGGTTTCTGTCGCCTCCTCTTCCTTATCATGCGGCTCTTGCAGCGCCGTCTCGGTGAGTTCTTGCTTCTCCATCTCTGCCAGGAACTGCTGTTTATGCTCAGCGGTTGTCTCTGACATCCCCACTTTTGTCTTTGTCCATGTCTTGTAAGTAAGATTCTTCTAGAAGACGATATCGCGACTTCTGATGCAGCGGCGCGTTGTGATGTCGTAAAAGACCCATGCCTTTGCGTTTCACTTTGACCGATGTAGATCTCCCATGCAGCCTTATCGTCAAGCTTACGTCGCCGATCTTTAGGAACGTGGTAAAGTGCCTTGCAGCGAAACGTACGGAGGCTACTGATGTGAGGCCTTTTGTTATGACACGTTGCGTATGGAGTTATTGTTGTTGGGAGACTCGTTGCTTGTTGTTGTTTGATCATGCCATTTCTTTGCAATTCTCCCTTTGCAATGAGCTCTCCTGTGACCGTGGTGACGAAGAGCTTAATGTCTTTTGTGGTGAAGCGTAGTTCCTTTATCATCGGTTCTCCCATGGAGATGAAGTTCGCGGAGATGCCAAAGACGTAGAGCACATCATTGATGGTGACATTAATATTGTTTTCTGCACAAGCTTTGAGATCGCCGATGCCGTTGATAGGCAGTTTTGCCATTTTCTCCATCATCACCGTAGACATTTTTGGGTATGGCCTGGGGTTGTGTAGGGTGCTCGTGTCGTAGGTGATGTGTTCGTTGCTTCCGCTATCCAAGTAGAAGAGATCCGGGTGTCGTAGAAGTTGCTTCTTTTCATCTACATAAAGGTTTGCGTAGCAGGACAAATCGTATTTTTTTCCCACTTCATGTGCTCTCTCCTTGGTGTTGTTGGGATTTTCTTCATCCTTCTGCTTCTCCGTTTGCTGCTCGTCCTTGCTTATGACTTGGAGAGCTTGTTGTTGTTTGATCATTGCCCCTTGTTGACACGGTACAAGCTTTGATGGTTTGATGCCTTCTCTTTCTTGCTGATGTCATTATCGCATCCAGCAATCTTTCTCAATGTGTCCTTTTCAGCTACAATACTTGCACGTGATTGCAGGACGTTGCACGGAGTTTTGGAGGCCAGAGATGAGGGATGCAGTGTTCGGCGACATTCGCTGGGGAATTGACAATGACATCCTTCTCTAGCTCGGGGTGTATGATGGTGAAAATTATGGTGAGGAGGTTTCAACGGAGTATAAATTGTCCATTTGTGAGGACATCTTGGAGTCATGGTGAGCAAGGTTAACAAGTGCTTGCTCATGGTGTTGTTCCAGCTACTTGTCACGTTGTTCCTAAAGTAACATCATGCAGACAAAGTTTTTGCTAAGGAGGTGAGGCTTTGCATAGTCGGGTATGTGCTTCACATCCCTCCACTTGTCGCCAAGGCCATTCATGATGTATGATACAAAGAGGGCTTCTGGAAGCGGTGAGTATGTGACAGCGAGCTAGTCCTGGATATCGTTTGCTCTGTTGATGTAGAGTTCGACGTTGTCATTGAACTGGCTAGTGTGGATGTGAGATATTTCTGTAAGGAGGTAAGATTTTTGGGTGGAGTCATTGGCCTGGCACTGCTGCTTGAAGTATTGCCATGCTGAGTACGCAGAATCGGTCGTGTCTTTGTACATGCCCAGAGCTTGTTGGATGCATGGTATCACGCTTTTGAGGAGGACTGAGTTTGCCATGAAGCTATAGTAATTCAACTGTTCAAGGAAATATGGTGGGCTGCTGGGTGCTGGGGGTCTGAACTGCCCGTTGAAGAACTGTCACAACTTTTGTGGTCGGGTTGCTTGTTCAAAGTTGAATGCCCAATGGGAGAAGTCTTCATTGTTGAAATGCTCTATGTTGATTTTTTTTTCTTGCAAGGTGTTGGAGATGGCTGGCATACTCACCAGGTCTGGGGAATAGGGAGCCGGAGACAAGAGTTGTATTCCTCCGGCAGGTGCAAACAGATTCACTGGTACAGACTGAGCTGCTACACGATGGGTTGCTGAAGGATAAACTACTGAAAGATGAGCTACTGGAACTGGATTGGGGTTTTCTAGGGCTGCTGCTTGTGTGAATTGTTGCATCAAGTTCTTGATGCGAGTCTGAGCCTCTTCTTGTAGCTAAGAGACCATCTGTTGTGCTTGTTGCCCGGTTGTAGTCAGGGTCTCTTTGGCTTGTTGATGTTGCACGCTATCATGTTTTCTACGCATGTCTACTTCCTACATCTGACGATTGAACTCGTTCTACAATTGGGTAGTGTGAGCCTCAAACTATAGGCAAAGTAGTTCCATCTGCTCTGCATATTGTGTGTCGAGTGTAGAGATTTGTGCCTGCTGCTTCTCTTGATCATGTTTCATTCCTTACATGAATGCCTACTGCTGTAGGCGTTGGAAGTCCTCCATTTTTTCCACAGTGCTTGCACTCCTTGTGTCTATTGTTGTTGGTCACAAGCCGTCCCTGCTCTGATACTATGTCGAGAAAACTATAACATTGAAGGATGAAATTACACATAAAAGCAAACTTTAGCACACACAATTTGTTAGCATATACTTGTACACATACATCACATGCAGAAGGATGTATAAGGATTTGAATCCACATAGCTCACTCGCGCTTAGTCTGGAAACCAGACACGTAGTAGTAGTACGTGTTGTAGCTCTACAAGATGGGAAGCACACCAAGTGCTGGAGATAGGACTTGGGTGTAGCTTGAACCACAGGGCATCCGCCCTGGATGCCTTCTAACAGAGGAACCTCAATGAAGATGTATGATGTACACTGTACAAGGTCCAAGTGCTAGAGGCAGCACTTGGAGGTGTGGAGCTGGGAGTGTCTGGTGAACGGCTGCTTGGGTTGATAACTAAAAGCATACTGACTGAGTGACTTAATGGTCCTTGAAGTAGTTTTGAGGAAGGCCCCCCTTTGGATGCTCATGGCTGGGAGGTTGCAGAGAGTTACACAACCTCCTGGGTGGTTTCATATCCACCTCGGTGGTTACATAACCACCTGGGTCGTTGCATAACCTCCTGGGTAGTTGCATAACCCTCCAAGCCAAGTGAAGGGCATATAGGAAGATGAAGGGTCATTAGGAAGCTAAAGGGTCACTGGCAGCTGAAGGGTCACAGGCTACCAGTGAGTGGCACTCATCTTTCTCTCTCTCTCTCTCTCTCTCTCTCTCTCTCTCCTCTCTCTCTCTCTCTCTCTCTCATTCTCTCTCTCTCTCTCTCTCTCTCTCTCTCTCCTCTCTCTCTCTCTCTCTCTCATT
>SZWC01007208.1:18930-62875 GCA_023375785.1 Penium margaritaceum | reverse complement strand
GGGGGGGGGGGGGGGGGGGGGGGGGGGGGGGGGAGACTTCCCCTTGGGATGCCGTTTCTTTGCTTGTAGCATGTCAAAAACGATCTATGGGCATAGCCATGTCCTTCATTTTTTGCTTTTCTAACAAGCGTTGAGATGTCATGGTTGATACTCCAGATCTACTTTTGTCACATAAAGAAAAAACTACACTCGTGTATTCTTTTGGTTTTCTATCCGGTACACTCAAATTTACACCCACCCAATATAATTTCCACTTTTAAGAGGGCGGCTGGTGGGACTAGTCCCCTTCCCCTTGAAGTCAAGGTGTATTTGGGGGTGTATTGGGAAGTGTATCTGTAGGGGCTTTGGTTCGTACAGAGGTGAACAGTTGCACTTCACAGAGGTGAAGCGTATGTAAGATACCGTATTGCTCCTTGATTTCGACGAATAGAATTCTACCAATTTCATGATCCTTAACTTCATTCAATATTTTCCGGGTTCAAATTGAATTGGTGGTTTCTTGATTTCGTCGCTAACGCAAGGGGTTGTCCCTTGAATTCGGCGACGGGTCCCGATCATCTCGCCGGTGATCCTTGAATTCGACCACGCCCGTCCGTTGAGCAATGATTGCATTACGTTTGCGTGGCCAATGCTCAACGGGCGACGCTGATGTCGGCTGACATGGCAGCGAAGTGGCAAAGCGGCACGCGAGCATTGCAGCGAGCCTGCAGGGAAGCGGGCCAGCACTGTAGCGGGGCAGCGGGGCAGCAACACAAGGCAAAGAAAAAGGAGAGCGGGAGAGCAGTGTTCTCCCGCTCTTTTGCTGCCCAACTGACCCACTGTCTCGCTTCCTTGCTTCTTGCGTTCAAACGCGAGAAGCGAGGAAGCGAGAGTGTTCTCTCGTTCAAACGCGAGAACATTCTCACTTTTGAACGGTCACCCTCGCGGAGGTGAGCGCAGTTCGTCGCAGACCTTTTATCTTTTCTCACATTACCAAACATCCCTACAAAACTAGATGGTAGTCTTGACAAAAAAAAAGCCACCAGCATAGACAGGAGGTGTAGTAGAACCCAGAAAACGAAAATGCATGCATGATCCCTTGAATTCGACTATTTGACTTCAAAATTAACTTGGTGAACCGTTGATTTCGATTACACAAAAAAAAATGACACTTTTTGACGGGCAAAAAAACCATTAACATCAAAATCAAGGAGCAGTAGGGTACATCCCCAGATACACTCTGCCAATACACTAGTAGTGTCTTGGGGAGGAGGGGGGATGTTGTTTCTTAGATTGCACCGTGCCAACAGCAATTCATGGACATAAGTAGGACATCACTTTTTTTCTTCTCGAAGAAGTATCAAGAAGTCCAGATCCATGCTCCAGATCTACTTTCATCACATTAAAAAACAAATACACTTGTGCATTTTTTTTGTTGTCTATTTGATACACTCACATTTACACTCACCCAATACACCTTCCATTTTTTTGGATGGGGAGGATAGTGGGACTAGTCCCCCCCCCCCCCCCCCACAGTAGTAGTGTATCGTGGGAGGTGTATTGGGAAGTGTATCTAGAGGGGGATCTTACTAGCCTAGTGCCTTTTGACTTTGTTAGTTTACAATGCTCAACAAATCATTCATTTTGGCTTGAGGTTTGTATTCATCCGTTTACAACGATTATGGTTTAATATCTATTAAGAAAGGCACTTTTGTACTTTCTTTGATAGTGTAATTTTTGGACTTGCATCCGGTGTCAAATCTCTGTGTTCTGTGATTTTTCTACGAATTCGTGTGGGCATGTCAACGTTTGGATGGACAGCAAAAGACAACAAGAGAGTGGGACCGGGGGTACGGAAGGATGTGCAAGAAAAAAAACCAATACTTAAAGCGCAACATCGGTTTTCATCATTCAACAGCACCTTCCTCCTCAAAACCCTGGAATTCTGACTCAGCCATGAAGTTCACCAGATCAGACCCCTCTACGCGCGGAAAGTATGTTAAAAAGTGCCCCTGCCATGGATGCCGTTTTCCGTTTTCCTGGTTCGACCACTAGGAAATGGTTGGATGTCTAATCTGATTTCATACTTTGACACCCTGGATTTTTCCATGCCGTTTCTGTCTTTCAGTTGCTCAATTTGGTTGAGAATTCAGAAAGTTAGCCCCATCCGAAGTTCGGGTGGTAGGTGGGTGGAATCTGGGTGTCCGTCATTGGTGACAGGATAATTCCACCACCAGTGGTCCGAGTTTGACTTGAATGAGCTCCAAAGGCACATGGGTCATAAAGGAAGGGACGTGGGAGGTATCTTGGTCCAGGGAAAGCCTTCTCCCACGTTGGAGGGCCAGGAAGGGCGCTTTGACAGGCCACCATCGAAGTGCCTCCCATCCCTCCCGTTCATGGACATGGTGGGCGGCTTCACCATGGGTCATTCCAACGGCCATTGCAAGGGCTCTACTACTCCGTTTTGAACATGCTTGGATGCGTTGGAAAGCTAAGATCGCAAACTATAAGAACCTGATGTAACATCACAAAAAAATGAACCATTTATGAGTTTCAGCCCTTCTCAGTTTTTCGCAACCTGCATTCTGCTATGATTTTTCTCCTTGGGTGTTATGACGACCCAAAGCTCACACCTCCCCTGGAAGTCTCTTTGCAGTAAGCAGCTGTGAACACTTGTGGTGGATCAGAGCATGCCAAGATAGATTCCTCCCAAAGTCAATGTCGAGGCATCTGTCCCACCCTCCCTCGCACCAAGCATTGTGCACGATGGTCGGATTCTGGCGGAGGTGGGCCCACCCCTTGAGCATCAAGCTCACTCCGGCATCCTTCATTGTGCGCATGCCAAGGTTGACATGCTCCAAGTTGCGTGGCTTGTCACCCATCCACGAGGAGTACCCCTTAGACACCTCAACCTTGAAAGATTTTTGGAGCCTGATGTCACATGGCTGCAGCTTCGATGTGCAGCCAGCGGGGATGTATAGCAGCTGAACCCACAAAAAATGCTCACGAACCCACTCGCAAAAAGACTCAGAAGCCTGCGGACACCACGCATCTAGAACAAGCAGCAGCTTGTTAGATGTTGGATCCAGGCATACTTCTCGCACATGCGAATGAAGTACGGCTCGAGGACCACTGCTTGGTCGTCTCGACTGTGGACCAGTGGTTGGTAGTGTGCGGAAAGTGCCACTCTAAGGTTTTTGTCGTCGTGCCATTGTGCAGGCCGAGCGGATGACATGTGGTGGTCTTGACAGTCCAGATGACCTGGAACGGCAAGACCTCCCTGTCCAAAGCACATGCAACGAGGACTGTCAGCTGGCGCTTGTCCTCCTTGCCACAAACGGAGCACCTCCCCCTTGAGAGCAGGTGGTCGTGGAAGTACAACTTCCTTCCACGACACCCTTGCACACGAAGTGTGGTCATTGCAGCCTCCTCCTTTGACGTGCCCCCTCCGGCAACGAGGGCACTCACGTACCCCGATTTGAGCTTCATCATGCAGCTCTCGTACCACCCCTTGATGGTGCTGTATGAGAGCTTGTCGTACATTGAGGCGCTATTGGGAATGGGGTAGCTTTGGCACAGGTAGGCTAAGGTCGAGTGGATGGAGCCTTTGTGGTGCTGGACTACGGCATGGATGGTTGGGACATGGCCCAACCCAAACCAGTCCATGTGCGGACCGTGCTTCCCTGTGCTTGCAGATGATGACTTTGATGGGGAGGTCAAGGAAAGAGGGAGAGAAAGGGCGTCGGAGTCGACTGCTTCTGCTGCGTCTTCTGTTTCTTCTGCGTATTCTTCATCGTCTTTCTTTAGCTCCACCATGAGGGTGTCTACGATCATTTTTTCTTCCTCCTTGCGTGCATGGCACTCCTGCACCGACACTATGGTTGCAACAGAGGCATCGATGCCATTCAACAAAGCCGCATGGACATCTTCCGCATCATCTTCAGCAGCGCGAACAGACTCTTGCTCCTCGTTGATCGTGATGGAGCAGACATTCTCCTCATCCTCATCATTGGACAGGAAAAGTCGCGTCCTGTTCCATGGCAGCCTCTTGTGAATAGACATCTTGGCAGACTTCTCAGGGGCAGATGACTCCGACACAGGGACTGTAGACCCCACTGGAGTGATGGATGTTGGTAGAACAGTCATCTTGCACGGACGACCTGGACCACGGCATGGTGGGGCGACGGGTCGGGGACAGCTCAGGGCGCGGACAACATTATCATGGTGCTCCTTGTGGGTGACTGTGGAAAAAAAGGTTAGGAGAGACATGGTTGATCCCTAGCTGAGGCAGAAGACAGAAGTGGTGGTACAGTTGCACCAGCGTGCAATTGTACTGCTGAGTGTTTTGTGCATGGAGTTCTGCAATGCAATTGCAGGCGCTATGCACGACAACCAAATGACCTTTGATTGCATTAACCGGCGGTGCACCGTGTGCCACAGCAACAACAAAAACAATTGTGCATGTCCGGCCACGACTGAGTGCTTGGCGCACACATTTAAACTCTGTGAAGTCAAATAACAGCACTTCGAACAGACATTTTACATGGGACCATAGAAAAAAAATACCACAATGACCAACAACACAACAAAATTACAAACACGCTTGATCCCAGGTTTGTTCAATTAAAATACAACATGGAAAAGCCAAGGGTGAACGGATTTTTTGGACACCATGAATAATATTAAACCCAACAAAATCACAAATCACTAGGGTAGTACACAAGTGTACAAATACACGTGTGCATGTTTTTCAGCGGATGCAAGGTACACCTCCGGATATACTCCTCCAATACATCAGGGTGTCTTTGGAGGGGGTGGGGGGGGGGGGGGGGGGCATCCATTCAGGGTTCAGTTTCTTACTTCACACTGTGCCGACGACAATTTATGGACAATGTCACGTTCATTGCTCCGGATCTATTCTTGTATCATTAAGAAGGAAATGCACTTGTGTCCAAGTTTGTGCACGTGTGTACAAATACAATTGTGTTTGTCTTTAGCATAACTTTGATACATCCCCCCCCCCCCTCTTCAACTCTCCTAATACACTCAAGGTGTTTCGGGGGAGGGGAGGGAGACCACGATCAACTTCGGGCAAATGATGCCACGGCCCTCACAAACTTAAAGTAAAGTAGCCACATCATTTTTTCTCCTCCGAATAGTGACTTGTAGTTCGATGCATGTTTTGATCACATGCTACGTACGATACCCTAGGGCCAGATGAATTTGTTAGAAAATAATTATTTTTTGTTCAAATTCAATTGTTTGTGTGCACGTTGTAAAAGGTTCGTGCTAATTTGTGTGTGATTTAGTAATTTGTTTCCGGGTTCACCTCAGCATTCAATTGGGACAGATCATGTAACAGTGGTAGTCGTTGTTTTCCGCTTAGAATCCAGTTCAAAACAACGCGTTCCATGATTTTGTTGCGAAGTGGCGTGACGTGTCTTTGTGGGTCCTGCACCCAACGTTCACGCACAAACGTTGGTCAAGCGACTTGCCCGTTCAAACAACTGAAGTCGGTAAAAAACTGAAAGAGGACCTGCACCATGCCTGCAAAAATACCAAAGTGACAACGAAATCTTGTGCACTGGTTTGCCTAATTTTGTTGTTTTTGTGTGCGAACCCAAAAAAAAAAAAGGAAAAAGTGTGCAACCCATAAACTATTTTTAAAACCACGAATTCATCTGGCACTAGGGTATACATACCCAATACGAATTTGGAGGATATCAACATTTTAACTTAAGAATAACTTATTGTATTGAATAACGAAGAAAAGCTGTTAAAAGCTCACCATGGATAACTATCATTTTCTCTTAAAATACTTTGACACTTTGTTCGCTATGAAACAAGTGATTCAACAAGTCTATACACATCAATAAACTTCTCGGAAGTGAAGATGATAGAGGATTAGTATACATAGGTAGACTTTTTAACAAAATGGGGTCATTAACCATATCTCCACAGGTTGTAGAACCGCTATGGATGGCCTTGTAGCAACTCATACAGCCACTGTAAACCACACCAACCAAAGTGGCTGGTGTGTCTGGGGTAGTAGTTGAGCCAAGCAGTAGCAAGAAAAAGGAACTATTACAACATGCCACTGATCATGGAAATGAACAGAATCCTTAGCTCTAGAGCACAAAGGATGAATCTTGGCAAGATAAAAGGCGATTGCATTATGGCATATCCATGGCACTGAAGGAAGGATGATCGTCAGGAAGCTCATCTATGCTGAGCGCCACTTGCATCTCTACAGCCCTCATTGCAGTTGTGCAATGGGAAAAAAAGCCAATGCTCAGTACGGGAAGTGACCTGAAGAGCTAATCATGCCTCATACAACAACACACTAGTCAAAAGTTTGACACCCTACCTAATCTATGAGCAATGGTTAAATTGTTGTAACGTTCATCACTGTGTTAAATGATGGGTATTTTGGTGGTGGATGCATCAATTCCACTTGCAAAAACATACTACCCTGAAAGAGCATCACGAACTTGCATTGACGCACTTCTCGCGGACCCTTTGTTGAAATGTTCAACTTTATGGCAAATGAACTCGACCAAAAGCTGCACTTAGCAATAGATGAACTTCATAAATAAAAGGAAGGCACGTGTCATACCGAATGCAATCAACTTACCATGGGAACCCACGGTGAAATAAAATATGGAATTGCTAAACTCATCTGTCATAAGTTGCATCAAACATGCTCGGTGTTGTTTTTCTTTACTTGATGACACACACTTTCCCACGTCCAAGTTCATTGAGCACTTGTGTAACAGCATCCGCTCGAAAGTAGTATGCATGAGGTTCTTTTGTTTTTATTTTAATCCTGAAACTATAGTGACACCATACCCGCAATAATGTGGCTTGCATTGATGATATCATACTCCAAGTAAAGACAAGAAGATTTCATCGGCGGTAATTTGACGAAAAGCTTTCCATCCAAAAACTACGTAACTCAGTGGATCTGCTACAAGTTGCTATGCCTCTAGTGTTGTACCAATTTTATTTCAATACATCAATGATGTCCCACATGTTCTCATCAAGAGGTACGACTCAACAACATGGGTCAAAGCTGATAGTCTCACGTCAGAAAAAGTCTGGAATCTTCTGACATCCCGCCAAAGAGAAATGGTTTAGGCTTGGTGTGACCTCAGATGCCCAACGATTATCTCCAAATCACCATTACGTCAAGAGAGGGAATGCAAAAGATGGCTACGAGTTGCTACAAGATGGTCTCACACCGACCAAAGTTCACCAATGTTGTTAATTGCTTCGAAGCCGGAATATCCAACGTGGCATCATTACGATAACTGTAAGATAATTTTGTACCTTGAGACGGGCATCGTACTTCTTTTCTCATGTTTGTGGTCAACAATGGACACATGAATCACGACTATGTTGTTCACCAGTGATCATGCTGCATTTTAACCCTTCAGCCAGCCAGAAGGATGGAAGCAGGCAAAGAATCAATGAGTGAATCTTGTGATTGGCAAGGGCGTGATAGATGAATTCATCAATAATTCAAACGGATTGTGATTGGATGCAAGCACGTCCACTTCACGGCAAGTAACTCTGTTGCTATGTTGAGCCGTAAATGCATGGCTCTACTCGTATGTTGTAAAGGTGAGATGCTAAGAAACCACAGATTCTAAGTTCAAAATCGGTGAAGGTTGGTCAGTGAACACGAGGTCAACAGTCCGAAATACGCCAATAGGAAAAAAGGGATTCAAAATACACAAGAAGAGTCTTCCTCCAATTTATGAATCCATGGCACGTGCTTGAAATAGTAAAGTTTGTATACCCACTACAAGACAAAGGGGTGAATTCACATCTGTCCTTTTTTTAGGACAATCTGACAATCGTGCCTTTTTTTTTTTTTAACGAGTACATAGTGTGATTCAATTCACTCTCTGCACTTGGTCGTCGTTGGGTTGTTGCTCCCTCATGAAATCACGATGGAGCGATGACCCCTTCTTCTTTAGTCTGACGCACAAACACCCTTCCATGAATTAGGATTTCCTATGTATTGCACATGCAAAGCCCGTCCAAAACATTACATCCTACATCATAATAAGGATTTTTCTTGTCAAAAAACATTGAAAAAGGGGTCCATGCTTGACTGTGATCGAGCAAGAATTCCCTCTTTGAAGTATCAATTTTGTTTTATCGCAAGCAATTCCATTAAGTCCACAATACAAACCCTAATCAAACCCAAACCTACGTTACATTCGGGACTAATGATTTCATTTTTGCACAAGCACCTATTGGGCCTCACGACAGTGGGGCCCAACAGATTCCTTTTCAATCATTGAGAGAGAGGTTTGTCATTGTTGTGCATAAGTCCTCAGATCAACAATCTGATGCATCGTGCATGTCACATGCACTCGACGCGAGCCCCGTTTTGAAAGTGTGCTTCAACGCAAACTAAGGGCATAATTGTTTTGTTTGACCCATTAGGGGCATGATTGTCATAAAGTTAAAAGTGAAAAAAACAAAGCAAGGGCATTTTGATAAGCGTGTCAAAGGACTGATTGGTAAATGGATTACAATGGCTATGAGGTTGAGCCCAAGTTGCCCCCATTCCAACCAAGCCATGTTCATCTGAAGCCCATTCCAATAATCATTACCAGGTTACGCCCATTTTTAAATCATCTTTTAATGTTGTTCCAAAGTTTCAATGGACTATGAGGTTGCCCCTATTTTGGGGTTACATAATACCCTTATGTTATCTGTTGGGTAGCCAATAGTCAACATTGACACCACAAATCTACAAAATGAATTCCAGCATATTGGCTCTGCCTTAAGCTAGCATTTTTAGTCTACCGACCTTTGACAGCCTATTGGGGCAGTCTTCCAAATAACCCCAAGTCTCGGTATACCATCTTCACATTTCCCTGAGTCGGAGGGAATTATTATTATTAGTCAATCCAGGGAATCATCTACAAAACGGACAATACAGATTATACATGGTTGACGTATTTCTCCCACTTTAAAAGTGAGAATAAAGTAATCATATTGTTTTGTAATGCAAGCCATTTAGGTTCACTTTCAATGAAACCATCCCGTAAACCACTCAAGTCATCGGGTCTGCAGTGTCCGCTTCCATACTTGCATGCAGACGTTGTTGTTTTGGCGTTGATACTTGAAGTACCCTACTTCTCTTAGATTTCAAAAAATGGGGACTTGTAATTTACAACATCTATGAGTTAGACGATGTTATTGAGGTTTGGATCAATGAAGTGGTCATGAATGGTCAAATCCGAATAGAATGGCACCGTGGTTTCAATGTTTAACATGTGAAAAAATAACGTCAAAGTCCTAGAACCCATAGCCTTTCACATCACATTTAAGTTTGTTTATTCATGTGACGTTTTGAATTCATTGAGAAAAATAATGAATCACTTTCAATCAACTAAATAAATAATTAACATCAAAATCCAAGAGCAGTAGGGGCTTAAAAAGTTTCATGTCACGGAGTGTTTTCATGGGATGGACCGGTGAACTGCCCACACATTTGTTTTCAAGTTGTGCCCCTAGTTTGTATATTAATGGAAGTATGCCCTCGTTTCGCCTCCAAACGTAGTTTAGACATGGATTTTGCATCAACAAGAAGTGGCATGCATGCCCCTTGAGACTGCTGACTTCAGCATGGCCATCAAACAATCACAAACTCCTCTTTTAAGGGGTTTGTGATTGTTAAGTTGTTGGTTTGTGAGAAGTTTGCATGGGTGGTCCAAGACTCACGGTGCGTTGAAACGGAACCTGCTGGGCCCCACTACCTCGAGGCCGAGCAGGAGCCCGTGCAAAACTAAAACCCTACAATGCCGAATGCAATTGGATGTTTGGTTTGATGGGGGTTGCATGTAAGAATGGGGGAATTTTAGTGTTTGGAAAGCAAAAGTTAGCTTCTTTTTATCTCAAGAATGGGCAAATTTACTCAATTGTGATCGGCCTCTTTGCTTCTTTTCTTCAACATGCCAATCTCCTAGTTTGATATAGGGTTGTACATTTTGTACGGGCTCCGCCCACACAAAACATACAAAATCCTAAATCAATCCAGGGGCAATGATCCCATGAGTAGTGGCGGTGATCCACAAGGTGAATCGCTCTTTCATTTTTTTTTAGAGGTGGGGGCATTTCCTCTTTTTATTGTCCCAAGTGGGGGTATGGGACCAATTGAACCCATGATGTTTTTTTCTGCGCAAATCACATGTTCTTGCTAAGCCAAAATGTTTAATGAATACAGTTGTTAGGTTCCGTGGCAGATATGGATCATTGACGCTCATCATGCCTTTCGGATTTGTGTTGGGACATTTCCAACGGAATGTCGCCAACAATTTTCTGTCACGGCGTCATCTCTATTTGAAAGAAACAGGATCGTGTGGGTATTTATGAATTTTATCCACGTCCACGGTGCCACGAATGCAAGTTCTTCAACCAGTGTGTGGTTTTTCATGAAAGTGCATGCTAGCCCAGTCGTAAAACCCCCCATCCCTCCACAACCATGGTCGCAATACTCAGCGGCGGGTCCTTACTCGGGTCGAAGCCTGTTGTGGTCTCCGATATTGGTCATTGTAAGTTGCATGTCGCGTCGTCCTCACATGGCCAGCACGAATGGCCCTTGGGCCATCTCGCTGCGTGCCATGGGGCTCGTTGGAATCCTCGCACCCGATGAGTTCTGTGCATGGGAGTACTGTACATAATTAACTGCAAGTTTTATCGTCAAGATGCCCCCATTCCAGTAGCATGGTGGTAGTAGGCTCACGTGGTTTGTGAAGTGTCCCATTTCAAACAAGCTGCAACACACATAGCACAGACATGTAACCTTTGCTAAGGCTTTAGCACCTTGAGTTGCTGAAGGGCAACCCAACCATCGACTATGTTGACCCCATCCAACTCATGTCATTCATGGAGTGGGAGAAGGACATGCGAGATCATGTTGAATGGAAGGTATAGAAAGATGCTACGATGTCGGCATCCATGACTCATCGTTCCCATGAAGTGGGACCTGTCACATACAAAGGTGACAAAGTTGTGAGAGTGTGATCAAGATGATGTCATCCACCAAGTAGTACGTGTCCACTCTATGCCATGGTTAACTGCCATGGTGCCTACTGTATCTGGTCTGGATTGCTTGCAGAGTGGCCCAACACCCCAACTTTCTTCGGTAGAAATCGGTTACAAAACAACATGCTAGGAAGCAGCCAACTAAAGCTCATAAAGCCACCATGGAACCCGCTCGGACTTCTATGTTTTGTGGACTTACTTTAACTGTACCTTTTCTTCATTTCATTGTAGGTCCTTCCAATGAGGATGATGAGGGGATAGATGGTTCCATGTTCCCACTTGATATGGAAATTCATACCATGGAGCAGTGCCGGTGCACGATGGAGGACTACGGTATGGAACATCAGTTTCCACGGAAGTGGGAGGGCTCAGAGCCTGGCCGAATAACTATTCCCTGCTTCAGCCGCAGAAGCAAGGGACATGAATGGGTCAACTCCACATGGATGAGTAGCAAACTGCATGACTATGTGAAATCATCATATGTGGAAGACCACAAGTGCACTCCCGGCCAAAGCAAGGGAAATCCCGTACGCACCACAATGTGGGTATATCATTGCATCCGGGACACCGTTCCATAAGACCCCACCATGGATGCCAAAGCACTTTGCGCAGTTGTCGAAGTAGTCATGTATGAGAAGATTGGGTGCCAGCTCATATGGAAGGCGCTCGACAAGCCTCAAGAGGAAGTGTTGGGCAAGAAGGCAACCTTGTGGGTCCTCCTCCCCATGCAATGTTTCGAGGTGAGAATTATTTCATGTCCGTGTTTGCAAGCATAAGTGTGCTTCCATGCCACACATGTTTCTCCTGATTCCATGCAATTGTGCACATGTGTAGCTCATGTGGGTGGACCCTAACACCATCGCGATGGCAGAACAGTTGCGGAAAATTTCCCCCATTCATTCATGGTGTCAGGAGCTTGCCAGAAGGTGTGACCCTATGTCAGGTACGTTGTCACATTGGACAGGACCTTTCTGAAGGAAGGCTACAAGCAAGTGCTGCTTATCGCTCAGTTCTTTTATGAGAACAACATTAGAATTCCAATGGCATACAAAATTGTGAGCCAAGAATATGAGGAAAAACCAGACTTGTTTCTACATCAGATTACAGAATCATATTTGACGTTGTGCGAAGGTGGTACGACGATCATCAGTGATAAAAGTACGGGCCTCCTTGCCGCACTGCAAAAGCTACTGTCCCATGCGTCACACAAGTACTATGCGCTCCACATCAAGGACAAAATCCACGTAACGCAAAACAAAAAAAGGTAGGAGAGTTTTTTTGGCAATTGGTAGACGCCTACAAGCAGGAGGAGTACGATTAACAGAGCTTGGAGCTCATGGAGAAAACTGGTGGTGCATACCACAATGCTTTTGGCCACGATGAAGAGGGAGGGATCCCTCTATGGAATTGGAGTCTCTTTCACGGGCCACCGGACTGTGGAGCGTACATCACCAGTAACACCACTGAATCCTATAATGCACGTATCATTGAGGCCCAATAGTTATTCCCCTTCCACTATCTTGCCAACCTGTATCCTTTCACAAATAAGATATTCACGACACGCAATAAGCTGGCACACGACTTGCTCGTGACCAATGGCAAGGATAAGAAGTGGGAAAAAACATCAAGAAATGTGTTATAGCACAGATGCCTTACATCATGGAACTATGAGGTGGTGAAAACTGGAAACCTCAGGGCTGTGCCGCGATAGGTGGAATCTCGCATGCACAAGTACAGCTGTGGACGGTACTAGGAGTTTGGAATCCCATGTGTCTATACCTTTGTGGTGTTTTCTTTTCTTTTTTTAGATCACACCGGATGGGTACACGAACATGAACTACAGTGTGGCCATGTGAAAGTGAAGCTACGACCACCCTATACCGGGCATCAACTTGAAGCCATTGAAGCCAGTGCAGCCTGAACCAAATTGTGAGGGTGAGCCACCTAGACCAGGATGGCAGGCACCAGGAGACCGTGCATTTGGCAGACCACAAGGTAAGAGGAAAAGGCAAGGTGACATGCTCCGTGCAAACCACATCTGTGACAAGTGCAGCCAAGAGGGACACCCAAAGCGCTGCTGCACCAACCCACCTGCACCAACCCCATCACTGATGGTTGTTGGGTGTGTTGTTGAGCTGCACGCACCGCAAGTTGCTATGGCCTCTTCCGCAAAAGACGCAGTTGCACGTATCATGGCTGGAGGTGAGGTGGAAGCAGTAGTAGTTGGGGCCTCGACACCAGCAGTAGGCACAGGTGGTGGAACTGCAGCCACTGCAGTAACTGTTGAAGCTGGAACTAAAGTAAGCCCCGTGGATGGTGAGATGACATGGGACCAGAATGTGGCAAAAGAGGGGCAGGCACAAGAGTAGGAAGAGGAGTAAGAAGAGGAGAGTGCAGGGGAGGAGGAGAAAGTGGATGAGGTCCTAGTGGCCATGCCTGCTCCTGTGGAAGATAGGAGAATTGAGTGGACCGACTCTGAGGCATTGGACAAGGAGTATGACCTAGAAAATAAAGCCATGAGAACAAGGCATGAGGCAGAGGAGGTAGCATTCCAGCGGCAGTATGCCCTAATCCGTGAACTCGTACCGGACATGGGGTTGTTGCACTTTGACTTGGTGACCAACGACGCTTCACTGTCAAGGTATAAAATTGCACTGGCCACATTGCAAGACTTTCACTGACAAGGCAATTTGTTCACATCTATGTTTTGTGAATAAAATTTGTGCTGTTGGTTCATTGGTCTTTTGCGGGTTCACAAGGCTTTTGTACACATGCCTGCAAAGGTTTGTACGGTCACAAGTAAAGCAAGGAGGATACCTGGTTTTTGTGTGAGGAGGAGGTATAGGTTGGAACGGCTCAGAGTGCAATGGGCAGCAGATGGTCAGATAACATGTGGCCAAGTAAACTGAAGTGTTGTTGAGGATGTTGAGATAACAAGTGGCCAAGCTCATGGAGTATTCTATGACGCAGAAGAGTGTGGAGCGTGCTATGTCATCCGTTGAGTGCAAAAATTTGCCTGTGTATGTGCAAGAGTGGATTGCAAGGTGTATCCTTTCTCTATCGTACTTCTTTTGGAAGTGAAGAGTTTACAAAAACATCTAGTATGTTTGAGTTTCGGTAAGTGCATGAATGTGGATGGGTTAAATGGTTTCCAAATGCGGTATACTTTCCCTCTCTGCAGCATACATAGAGCCATGCTAAATGGCCGCTAAAATCATAAGAAATATGCAAAGTTTAAATGTGACTGGATTTTGCAAGTGAATGAGAGGTAGGTCTCATTGAAGGTCAGTTGGACGTAATGTTCACATACGCTCACAACTCTACATGTGGATGGAAATTCCAATGGAAAAGAAGCCGAGGAAGAGAAGTATGAATTGTGTGCTGAAGTTATACTATCTCAGAGAAAAGTGGACAGCTGATATGGATGTTTCACATGAATTCAGGAAGGAAAAGGTGGGATAACATAGCCATTAATAAAAGGAATGAATGACATGTACCCATGCAATGAGGGAAATACAAAAATCATGTCACAAAATCAAAGTCATTTACATCTGTCTTGGGAAAGTTGGAGAATACATGCATAAATTATGTATGAATCACTTAGCAATAATGGGTAGTGTGGAGGCAATATTCTCATCATATACTTGAATATTCCTCAAATGAAGTGTAACATGGACTTGAATTGACAATATTATTCTCCACGTAAAGCTAGAAAGTAGGGAATTCTTGGCATCATTTGGCGACAAAATATGCCATGAAACCTTCAAAATCAGGGCAATCTGAGCATGAAGTAACTAAGTTTTTTCAGATAAGCAGAGAGGAGGGTACTACGGACTCGGTGGCTTGGACCAAAGCCATGGCTGCGTGGCATAAGACAGTTGGCGGGCCTAGTACTCGGCAAGGGCTTGCCGAACTCCCATGCCATCTGTTCAGGGGTCACTGGAGATGCGGCCCATGATGGCTCTTCATAGCCCAATTCCCTGTTCCATGCTACATTGTGGTCCCACTCCTCCATAAATGTGACCCATACCCGATGCGCCTCCATGGGTTCCACTACGGTAGTACCCCATCATCAACGTTCCAAGCCGTTTTGTCGTCCATCATTGGCCATGTCATACCAACCTGTTGTGGTTGATTCACATGTATTTGGACAGTTAATGTGGGATGAACAAAATGGAGTTAAATGACGTGACACTTCAGTACACACCACAATGGCTATTCACTGTGTAAAGCGTTACATGAAACTAGTTAAAAATGGAACCGGCTCATCCTGAAGGCAAAAGTTTTAAGTGCAGACCCTGTACAAGCACTCATTGCGCATATCGGTATGTGCATCTATGAAATTGTTTGGACAGAATTTACCTGGATACATCCACGTCACAAGGGGCAAACGGATTGGCATGCTCTACTGGAAGTTTTTAGTCCGTGTAATGCCGGCACCACCACTTACTCTGGCGGACCACGGTTCTCTAACGCCCATTATCTTCAAGTGTTGCCATTGGTCCATCGTTCGCTTTTGGTTTACATCTGCGCATGTCCCATGTGTTGGAGAAGATCAACCACTTCCTTTCATTCCTTCTTGATCACATGTTCTGCAAAGGGTGAGCTGGCAACAAAAAAAACCACCATGCAAACCTAATGAGCACAAATCGATATCACCGGGCCATTAAACTATACTTAAAATGTTGCATTTTATTCATGTACCAATACCGCACTATACGGGTAATGACGTACTCAAAAGCCTCCGACGACGTTGGCATCTGCAAATCCTAAGCCACGGCATTTCATGAAAATGATAGGAGAGATGTAGCAATAAGTACAAACATGGGCGTGACCTAAAAAACAAACTAAAATTTGGGGGTGCGCTAGCGATATGTTTTTGGATGGGGGCGAGGCAACAATAATCCTTAGAATGGTGGCTTCTCAAACATGGTCAATAAAAAATGGGGACGACTTGGAGTATAGCCGTGCCTAATGTCCAGGCTTCTTTTCCCACTTAGAGTACGCCTGGAAGACAGATACCCACTGAGTGCAATTGATTCTGTGAACAAAACTGAGGAACAAAAACATGCAATTGCAACTAAGGTGTTTTTAGAAACATACACTAGACATTGAAAACAACAACATCATGACTCAATTGGCAATGTCTTCCCGGGCAAGACATATTAGGTTGCGCTTCATTTTCTTTTAGGGCATGTCTGGTACTCAAGCCCATATTTGTTCCAGAACTATGTTATCCCGATGCACACTTGAATGCAAAATTCCTCTAGTTCAACTTACCATCAGGTTTTCCTAGTTCTTTCAAATGAATCTCCATGTTATCCCCATTCCCATTGAATATGTCCTACAAAAAGAGCAAGCCATCGTTGTCCATACCGTATGTTATCGCTATACTAATAGACAGCCACCTTGTATGTAAATTCAATGGGCATATTACAATGAAAACGTGTCACAAAGTTTTCACATTGGGTTAGGCTTTACAACTTCTTGCTGTTAAAATTTCTTTTTGCAACAAGTGATGTACAAAAACTCATCATCATTAAGGAACCTGACCGATCAACATCGGTTCACACTGCTCAATATGGAAGAAAATCCAATGAGTTCATGTGAATCCAATGAGTTTTACTTAATTGAGAACCACAATCACATCTGATGGCACCAGCGATGCACAAACTGCATACAACCACTCCCGAAATTACCGTAGTGGCACTTGCATTCGCCAAAAATAATAATTTGAATTCGCCCATGTGTTCTTATACTTATTCATTCAAGTTTTGGCATATCACACTCAAAATTACAAGTAAACTTGTCCAGTTTTGCCTATTCTTATCACTGAAATAATTATCAGACCGGTCATGTTAGGGGGTGCTATTTGCAACACTTTGTGAGAAGATACCAACATGGAAATTCAGATCTTTGGTTTGAACACCATGTACATCTAATGAAACAACCCGCACGTCACGCAGGTGAAATGATGTCCTCAGCCTCGGGCTCTACTGCGCTACTGAAAAGCTCGCTACAGGGAGCGACGGCCTCCTCCGCCACAGCTTCGCAGAAGGAGGGGTCCAGACAACGAGCAAAGTTGCACCTGTCCCATACATGGCCAACCAGCGTCATGTCACCCTTTAGCCGAAGCCAAGATCACAACACCCACGTTAGCCCCAGGTTTCTCATCTTTGCAAGGCCCAAGTCCACCTTGCCACTGTTGCCATTGGCAAGGCTTTGGCGGACCTCATGCGTGTGCCATTCATGGAATGCTGTGGAGATGGCGGCCTTGAGCGGACGCTGAAGGCCCACATCTGCAGGTTGAGCCTTGGACGTGCACCCTGCCAGGATAAAGAGGAGCTTTATGAATGGGTAGTTGTTCTTCAAAAATTCCTTAAACTCGGCTGATGTGTGAGGGCGCCACGCGTCAACAAGCAGAATGAGTTTCTGCTTGCCGACAACCTTGTTCTGTGCCTTGCACTCGTGCTTGTACCATGGATTGATCACATGGGTGATCCAATCCCTCGTTGTGTTGGCGTTGGCCCAATGGTTAGCCATATGCGTGTACACGAAGTGGTGGTCATCGACAGCCCAACGCGCGTCGGCGTTGTCCGGGTGGCACCTGTCCGTTTTGCCGGCATAGATGAGCTGCAAAGGCAGCATGTCACCCCCCATGGTGGATGAAACCAAGGCGGTGATTTGGCGCTTTTCATCGAGTGCGGCAATGGCCACCTCAGTGGACCCCACGGGGGCGTACGTGCAGTCTCCTGCACATCCCACAATGACGGCTTAGATGGGATGTAGAGGGGGGGGGGAGGGGGGGGTGCGGATGATGACGATACGGACAAAAAAAAACTTACCAGTTGGGACAATGGAGATCCCCGTGTGGTCTCCGTTGACGAAGAATGCGGGGTCAATGCCGTTCATGAGCATGAGTGCCGCCACGCGCTTGTGCATGGTGAGCACTTGCTGTTCCCAATTGGAAGGAAGCTTCTGTGCCACCGTTGTGCCACAACAATAGGACCACCTCATGCGCTCCCGCACAAACCGCCGGATCCATGCTCGGGAGAACGTCATTCGCCTGCCATTGGCGGACAGTTCTTCAGGAAACTTCTCCGCCGTCAAGCCTTGGAGGATGCCGCGCAAGTTGGTGCTGTTGATGATTGTACCTGCCTGGCGCATGTCATTGATCGTTTCACGGATGTGGTCCTCAAAAACTTCATGGCGATCAAGAAACGCCTGCCTACCACGGTTGCCATGCGTGCGACTGAATGTTGGACCTTGGATTTTTATGTCCTTGGTGTGTGGCAAAAAAGCACGGAACTTGTCAAGCAGCACGCAAGATGACGGTTCTTACCAACCACGAACCGTAGACGAGTTGAGTTGGTCGTACACGCACCGACCGCCGCCCTCGCGATAGAGCTTCCTCAGCAGCTTCACGGCAGCGTAGGCGGTTCCACCGGCCACCGTTGCAACGTGGATTCGTGAAAGGTGGCCGTCTCCTAGCTAGTTCACGTAATCGCCACTTGTGGCGGTGCGTTTGCCATTCGGTGCACTTGAAGGAGGTGGCACATCAGCTTCTACCCAGGAACCATCTTCAGGTTGTCCGCCATCCGTTGTCACGGCGGCCGTGGTTGGGGCTACGGACGTGAGACGCGCACGTCTTGTCACCCTGGCCTTTGCCGGGAAGCTTGCAACCTCCACAAGGGAAAGCATGACGAGCTCAGTCTTCTTCGGCGGGCGTCCCGGATGACGCTTAGGGGGCAGCTTCCATGGAGTCGGGTGTTTGACCTTGTGCAGGTCGAACTGGCGGTCACGTTCTATGGCAGCCTCCTCAGCAGAAAGTCGCTTCATGCGGAGATCGAGTAGAGTCTTCATGGTGCTGGACGAGTGGGAGGTGAGGACGAGTGACTGAAGGTTGCACCTGACGGAGATTTCAGTTCGAAGGTGCGACACGGGAGGGCGTGCCACATCGCTTCTGGGATCATCGTATGGTTGCCCGCTAACCCGCAACGCAAACACTCAAACTTTGAACTGCGAGATGCGCGGTCCCATGTGTCCAGGGTAGATCGATGGGCGAATATGAGTATCGTAATTTTTTTTGGTTCCTGGTTTGGGAAACCCAGACAGAAACTCAAAAGGACCCGATTTTGGGTGAATATTAGAATCACAAAAAGGGCATCCAAAATCTCCGCGAATTTAAGTGCCACTATGGCAGATCAATTTTCCCCTTTTGACATTGGCATTGCCAAGTACAATGTTTTCTCACGTTCTCACATACTCAGATACCGCTCCCTACATAACGTACTTTGCATTGTGTATGGGCATGACGTTTTATACTACAAGTGTGAGGTTGCACAAGTGCATTGAATTCACCCTAGGAAAAACTTTGCACTACCTTTTTCCAACACCTGTAGCTTGGCACATACATGGCCACAAATTCACATCCAAACAGCCGTGAACTGGATAGGGTTCATGGATGGGGGGCATTCGCTAAACAGACACATGGGAGACACATCAGGCATGGGTCACACTGAAGGAGGAATAGGACCACTATTTGATGCATAGAGCAAAGAGGGGTTTTATTTGACCTCAGGTCAAGCTTCTCAAGTGAGCCATAAACACATGACATGCATATTGGGTGGTTGAATGCTAAGCATGAGGCGCACCAACTACACAGCACTATGGCAGCCATGGATCTGGTCCAAGCCACCAAGTCTATATTGCATTGCTCACTGGGTGTGCGACAAATGTGTCGCTCTTTTCACCCCAAGGATTCCCACGTTTTTGGGTACATGACATTGAAGTTCTTCAACTTATCACCAGAGCTCCCTCCTTTCTCATCGTACTTGACATATGATTGACATGAAACAACGTCGGGCTTGTCCCTTTCTTCACGACACACTACATGTGATTTCAGCACATTATGTCATGTTTTCCTCCACTACAAAGTACATAACATAAGATTTATTCGTATGACCACCACATTTCCCTCCTGCTCATGATACAACCGCCAATCTTTTCATGGAATTGTCTCCATGTTTCCCACAGTGTCATGGGTACAAATGGCACGAACTCCTTCTGTTTATGTCCATGTTTCCCTCCCTCTCACTGTATAGCACATGTAGTCTTGTTTAATCTCTCTCCACTTTACTCTCAATCTGATGGTTCACTTCGTATGTTTCCTTAGGAAACTTCTACAGTCCCCATTTCAAGGGAACACCCTAACCAATAAATGAAAGTGACGAGAGAAGAATCCAAATAGTATGTGTACACTAATGGTAGTTGTTGGCACGAGTGCTTCAAGGCACCCTTCATGGTGGCCGTGAAAGTACGTATGATAGTGATTTTCACTTACACATTAGATCAACTCATGCAATGGAATGAAATGTCTGTGTAAAAGTCTCCTTTTGTTCTTACAAGAGGGAGCTTTAGCTAATCGTATGAAAAATAAGATGTGGATAGTAAGATGTGGATAAATAGAATGCATTTCTTATGTGAAACCATACATTGTTTATGGCACTCCCTCACTTCCACATGAAATGTGGTCTACTCTTGTAAAAATACGTGCAAGAGCACGGGCATACATCTATTGTACGTCATGCATGGGCATACATGTCCACACTATTGAACAACACAAAACATGCCATATTCATTGACTTGGCAACGTGTTACTTTTTAGATTCTAGTGATATCTGTGCCCGGTTAGTGCTTCCGTGTGGAGCAATCTTATCCTGCTTTGAAACGGTCTAAAAAACATTACAATTCTACCATGTAAATTTGTAAATTGAATGATTATTTTGGTCTGTGTTATAAATCTGCTATGAATCTCTCCACGGTGGTCAAGAAAGTTTTCAATAATGGCCTTAGAAATGATTTTGTAGGAAAGAATCAAATGCGGTTCAGTTCTAAGTCATCTCCCCATTGATGCAATAGCTATCCATGTCTTGCAATCACGTGGTGCATTTTTCTGCAATTCATGTGAAAACGGGAAAAACCTTGCTTCAAGGCCCAACAACCCCATGCTCTGAACCAGCTCCTCAAACAAGGGTACACTAACGTTACTCACAACTTCTACCCTCTGAACCGCTCAGCACCACGTAAGGTCATCTGTTTTCCTCATGACAGGCACTATCCTCTTTGTAATCCTCCACTTCCTCCTCTCCCTGTGCCTACCCACCTCGTGCAACAATGTGGTGGTAAGTCAGTTCTTCGTCCATGGCATGAGCTTCTCCTCCACCCTGTTCAGATGGGGCTGTAGTACCGAGGTCAGCAGCTAGTGACTGTGCAGGGGAAGTTGCTCTATTAGTACATGTTGCTCTAGAAACTATTGTTGTTGAACCCCCATCTTTTTTTGTAGCTGTGCTACATCCCAGAAATCATCTTTTGATGTAGCCATGATGATGGCATCACTTCTGTCAGTGACCCAGGCCGCTGCGACAGGTGTCTGCGTCATTTTGATCACAAAAGGGCCCAAGCACTTGGATTTGAGCTTTGCGTAGTCTCGTCCTTACAATCTTACATTTGCCAAGAAAATTAAGATGTGATCACTAACATGGAACCCGGTGTCTGTCAGATGCTTGTCAGATGTTTAATTCATCGTTGCTTAAGTCTTTGCTTGTGTCTCGCAAGTTTCATCCAAGTTTTAAAAAAAAAGGTTGCTATATTTCTTATGTAATTATGTAGATACTTCAACTAAGAAACCCTATTTGGGTTGTTTGTTGTCAATAAGTTGTATATAAACAACTAAGTCAGTGATATATGGCTTGCGTAGTGTTTGGAGCAATGGTTTAATCTGTTGATTTCCGCAATGAATCTAACCATCACTCTGGGGATCGAATTCTGTCGATGCAACCAGATGCAACCAGATGCTCTCACAAGTACATGCACCAAGTGTGACATACTCGGCCTTGCTGGAGCTCCACGCTGCACATCCCTTTTTTTCACTCTTTCAGGAGGCATCAGTTCCATCAACAAAAATGGTGCACCCAAATCTACTCTAGGCATCGGTGTCATGAGCCCGCCAAAAGTGCATCCATAAACAACAATTGAATGTTTTTCATGAAAGTACTATTCAATACGACCTGTGGAGAGAGCATTGCAGATGACCTGCAGGTTAGCCTTAAGATGGTGAGCCCTCGGCTACAGCTAGAACTGTGCCAAAACGTTAGGAAAAAAAAAGAAAAAAAGAAGTAACATTGGCATGACTGGTAGCCGCAAGATACATGAGAGACCCAATGAGGCTGAGGTTCTTGGTTGCATCCACCAACTCCCCCAGCTTGGAAGCATCCAATGACTTCAGCAGGTGCTTACCTGCTGGGGTCCTATGGGTGGAGGCGGTGGAAACATCTATGACAAGTGGTGTGAAAGGCTCCCTAGACTGCTCATGTATGCAGTCTGGTGAACATGCCGAATGCAAATCTCACTGTCCCGATCAAGTTCTATGCCAAGGAAAACCTTCTCTGGACCGAGATCCTTCATCTCGTAGGCAGACTGGAAAAACAACTTGACTCACTGGGCAGCAGCGGGGCTCTAGGAGCAGAAAAGCGGGTCATCCACCTAAACCAATATGGCGGAGAAAGGCTGCAATGGTGAACTAGAGAAGATAGTTGGATCTACTACACTACGAAGATTTCCTCCTCTCTCAAAAGTGGACGAGATCTCCATGTTCCATCAGCAGGATGACTGCTTCAGTATGTACAAGGTCTTGCAAAGGTGCCAAACCCTTTTAGTTCTGTTGGTGAACCCAGGCAACTAGACCATGTCAATCTCCTCAATAATCCAGCCATACAAGAATGCATTGTTCGCACCCATCGGCTCAAACTCTCAGTCATACTATGCAACTAGATTGAGAAGGACATGAGGAGTAGCGTAACAACCAAACGGTGCAACTTTTGATAAAGTTCTTCTTCAATGCTCTGGGAGAGTCCCTTAGCTGCCCGTCGCGCCTTACGGCAATCAACGGTATCATCAGGTTTCAATTTCCGCTTCAGGACCCAAGGGACTCAAACTGCCGTGTGCCCGCGTGGAAATCAAGCCAGTTAAAAAAATCATGTTCTTTACTAGCGCTCACCTCTTCCTGTATTGAGTTATCCCTGAGAGCAGCATCACTGCTTCACGATCCTAGCGTATGATCATGGGCTCAGGGGGAAGAGGAGAGAGACCACTGGTTGCAAAGCAAGCAACAACATAGCCAGAGGAGAGGCCGAGGGGGTCAAGGCCACTGGGATAGACAAAAGATACATCTGAAGGTTTGAAGGTGCGCAAGCGAGTGACACACTGCGAGGATGATTGAGAGGGAAGTCTTCCTCCGCAAACATATGACTCAGGACCATTAGATGTTTAAAGCTAAACCAAGGGAGGAGGCTGAGACAAAGAAGGTGCGGGAGCATTTGTGACATGTGTAGAGGAGTCAGGAATGGAGACAGATGGTATAGGTGGCTCCTGAGATACAGGAGACACAGTGCTCTCAGGAAGGGAATGAGATGTTGCCTTCAACAACAATTTGACCTACGTGAGTTGCCAGGAAAGCCAACACCATAGACATAGAAGAAGGGGGTGATGGCCAGAAAAATACTGGTGACTCAAGGGGTGCAATTGAGCTAGAAGGAGCAGTAGACCCCTAAGGGACCGCACCCTCGAGATCCGAAGCTGAACAATGCACACCTCCTCCAAGTCTGGATGAGGTGGAGGGCCTGACAGATTAATTCATGGAGAAAGACGTCCTTCAAGGAAAGGGTTTCACAGGAAACAATCACACGACAGTGATCTAGGCCATGTTGACTTTGGGAAGTCGAAGTCGATGGCCAAGTCGGAAGTCGAAAGTCGGAAGTCGGCTCCTGATGAGCCAAGTCGGAAGTCGGTTTTCCTCCAACTGGTTAGGAGGCTCATTATGGTATGCCAAGTACTGTGTCTCAGGTACACTATAGCAAAAAATGTTATTTACCTGTCTTACAACAGTTGATGGATATCATACATTACATGTATATGATGTCATAGGAAGCCATTTCTAAACAAAATATAGCTGCATGAGGTGTTTATGGATGTCCCAACTTTGAACATTCATAACTTCCTCCAAACTTAACGGAATTCAGCGATTCAAATTGCGTTGGAACCAGAAACTCATGATCTATGTTCCACTGCCACTCTCTAAGTCGACCTTAAGTCGACTTTGACCGACTCTCCGACTCAGACTTTTACCCCAAAAGTCGGAAGTCGAAGTCAACATGGGATCTAGGTCTCATAAGAGCTAGGCATTGGAGAGAGAAAGAAAAAAAAAAAAGAGCATGTGGAGAAAACTTGCCATTGGGTTGGTCATCAAGGAGCCACGACACAATCTGGAAACTCGAGCAGGACAAAGGTTAGCGCGATTACCAAACCAATGCTCAAAGGGGGTGACATGAAGGGAAAGGGACCCATGAGGAACCCGATTCCAAATCCACATCATGCATAACGTGAATTCAAAAGGGGAAAGCAGCCTGAGGCCAAAGGATGATAAAAGGGTGTGAACACCAGCAACAAGAGTGTGGTTCCAACATTCAGAGACCCCTTTTTTGGGATGTGTATGGAGCAGTGGCCTTTACATACACCCTGCAAGATGCAAGAAAGCATGTAGTGGGTCCCATGTACTCAACGCCATGGTCAGATCAAAGGCACAAGGACGTCTATCACAAGTAAGTCCGGCGTGTGCAAGTTACAAATTGGTAGCAAGACAGTCGCCACAATTCTGGCAAAAGTCCAGAAGCCAAAACATACAAGACTAGTCATCAGTGATACATAGGATGAAGCAACCCAGGCCCCCCAAGATGACATGAGACAGTGGCACCATGAAATCGACATGTGAAACGGACGAGGAGCGTGAGACTCATATGTGCAAAAGGTAGAAAGGTGCATCTTACCTTCAGCATGGTTGAGACAACTAATCATGTCATGAAGCAGAAAATTAGAGGCATCAAGGTCATCGAAAGGCTTGTTCCAAACCAAGCTGTTGCTTGCAATAGTGTGGATGTGATAAAAGTTTCAGTGCAGTAGTTCAGCATGGGCAAGCGCAAGTGAGCATGCAATGTGAACATGTACAAATGTAGAAGGGAGCTAGTCAAAATGAGGGCACAGGGAACAAACAATCACAACAAAGGCCACGAAACATTACTCGACGACTTGTGTTGAGAGACATAGTGGTGAATCTACAACTAGAGAAGAAATAGAAGTCCTGACCATCAACCGATGTGATGGAGAGAAGACTTGTCTCAAGAGAAGGCAAGTACAACACATTAGGGAGGAAGAGCTTCCCAGGGACCTACAAACTCGATAACTCCCATGCCCTAAACTGGGAGTAACTGGCTGGAACCAGTACAACAAAGCAAAAAGGAACAATCGGGTGGCACCAAAGTCAAGAATACTAAAGCCATTAGACACACAAACACATGACAGCAGTAGTGGCTACAAGAGAACTGGGGGGGTTGACTGATTGCGGGAAATAAGACAGCAAGGAACAATACAGAGCCAATTCTCAATCCAAAACACATCATGGCAATGCGCCGAGAAGGGCAATATGCGCTTAATATACAAATGACCCCTGCCCAGATTGAACACTCTCTACTCCTTATCAAAAGATCGACATTGTTGCATGACGTTTGTAAGGGCGTCCTTGAACAGGCACTCATCTTTGTGGGGCTAAGGGGTAACCATGAAACCAGAGGGCTTTCGCTGCCCCCTTGGTGGCAAGAACCACAAAGGGGTCATGTAAAATCCAGTAGGCAGCCCAAAGGAGGAAGGGCCCTTTATGGCAAAGGCCAGTCCATCAGAAAGGGAGTGGAACCAGGTGCACATGCATAGAGTAGACATCGGCTGTGGTGGTGGTAACCACTGAGTGAGTGGAAGAAGATGTCGACACAGGTGAGGATGCCTTGTTGTTCCCCGCTGTGCCCACCTATTGGGAGCACATGGAAGAGGCAAACAGAGCGTCATCACTCAGTGCGATGCACTTTTGGAAAGAATGCCCACTTGCACCACAGTTCCAGCAAGTCACAGAACCATGGATGAAGGAGGATGGCACTGGTGAGGATCCCTTTCCTTTCCCCTTCACCCCTTTGCCAGGGCCCCGCCCTTGTTCCGCCCACCCCATGTTACCAAGGAGGTAGCGAGTGAAGGCAGAGAGGAGGAGGAGGAGGACGCAGCGGATGTAGATGATGTGGAGGTAGCTGAAGCTATAGTGATTTCCTGAACAGCAGAGCAATAGCTTTGCTTGTTTTCTAGAGAACTCCACCAGTTTTTGAGCTGTTGAGCACTTAAGTGTAAGAAGGTGCCAATGCTAGGGGTAATTCATCAAGGACAGGTTCTTAGGCAAGACGCTCCATGTTTGAGGCCTTGATCTCATGAAAGATGTCACTCAACTCAAGAATTAATCCATTGATGATGGAAAGGACGGCTAGAAGCTGCTCTGGAATGGCTTTACAAAGATTGTGCAAAAGTGCAAGTTACATGCCTAGTAAGTATTGGCAGATTCATCAGCTCACATAACAAGATGGTTGAACTACACCGTAAGGATGCTATCCACAACTTGCCCAGTGAATTTTTTATGATGGCAAATTAGAGCGTGGGCATCAACCTGGTTACCTGGTGTACCAGAACTGCACTATATGTTCCAATCTCACCTGTGAGACTGTCAATTCTCCTTTGATACTTGCACGAATGACAAGAGCTAACTCAGAAGGGACAAGCACAAAGGGAGATACGGAATCATGGCAGTAATCCCAACGCTAATCGTCCTATGTGCAATTATTGAATGAAACATCTCAAGTGGAGAGGGTGAGAGTAGATGTTAAGTGAGGAGGGGATGTGACAAAATCACGCGAGCGTGTTTGTTGCTCGACAAGAGCATGGGCTGTGACGGCATCTTCTTCTGTAGCTATTGCAAAGGAATCTTCCGGCAAGGATGCTGTGCCAGTACAGGTGTACATGGAGGTAGAGGTAGAGCCAGAGATAGGGGCAAAGGCAGAGGCAAAAGTTTTATCGGCACCAGCAGAGACAAGGGTGCTGACACATGTAGGCTGAAGATGAGACATGAGAAGGCCGGCACTGTGTTCAACGAATTTCTCTTGATCCTAATGTTTGCGCTCAACTCTTTGTTCAGAAATGCGCTGAGTAGTAAGTGCCACTTGGTGGTCATCACATGCACGGCCACTCATACCCACTTGGAATGCCATGCAATCCTCCTCCTGTATACCCTCATCATTAACAGACAAAACAAAAAGCAACTCCCTCTACTGAGAAAGCTCCAAAAGAGTTCCCCTTCTCTCAACAGGCATGAAAAATAGGGATGAGTGCATAGAGATGACCTCCTAGCTGGAAGATAGCCTACCAAAGAAAAACAGCCTCAAGGACATGTAGAGAGAAGGAAAGGGGAGAGACTCAAGGAGAAAGAAGAAGACATACAGGAACCACTACAAACGCTCAACAGGACTACTGGTGCTGAGTGAGCAATGATGGCAGAGCTGGAGTAGCAGATGCACTGAAGACTACAATGGTCAAAGTCGATGAGACAACCAAGCCCAAGACCCAATTGACTGCTGCTACAGAGACGAAGGCTACTGCTGCTGTACATGGCACAAAGTGTATAAGGCGTCAAATTGTGGCTGAAGAAGGGGGGAGGAGGCACCAAAATTAGAGGCTCGGACAAAGACATAGATCAATCCCACGTTTGTCGCAGAAGCAAGTACTGAGGATGCAATTGCATTTGCTACACCTGACGCCTCTATGACAATGCTGATTGCAAGTGAGACGACTGGACCTAGAGAGACGGCGGCAGTAGTGTATGCATCCACAGCCCAAATTGATGTTTTACTCATTGTTGTACCTGAAGCACGTGTAGTGGCTGCAATTGTGGACGGAACTACAAAACAGGCCTCCAGCACAGATGTGATCAATGATGCAAGATCACATAGGAAGGACAATACTACAAAACCTGTAGCCCATTGTGTTCGTCTAGCAGGTGCGGCCAACTCGGCTTGTGTCATTGCAAAAGCATGCCATGATGCAGGAGTGCCTTACAACAAAGGAGATGACAACCTAGGTCTAGCGGTTCCACCAACATGGACTCATTGAAGTTTTTGGTGCTTCGTAAGAGGGCCGGGAAGCATACTAATGCTCGGCGCACTCGCTGTTCAGGAGGTGTCTTAGTTAGAGGTAGTGCCTCTTGGCAGGATGATGAATCGTTTGATGCTATTCCATACACATGGTCACCTTTTGCATGCTCATGAGCGTCATAGTTTGATTGGTCATAGTCCTCGTCCAGCATGTGGGCCGGGTCTATACGGCTGTACGCTTTCCACCTTTCACTCAACTGCTCCACACAGAACCAGCTTCTATGTTTTGGACATGTTTGGAGCTGCGCTTGGGAAGGTAGGAATGGGCTCCGTGTCTAGAGGGGAAGCCAGAGTGGTAGGCTGATCTGCAGTAGCTAGGATCCACTACACACGACACTTTGTTTATTATGAAAAAGGACCATAGACCTGGCAGAGGAATTTGCGGAGGCTGCTACTGCTGTTGTTGCTTCTGTTGCCATAAGGAAAGTAGGTCAGTGGGCCCAAAGGGCGACAATGGTAATGGAAAGTGAGAATAATTTGAGCCTATCGTAGCAGATTTACTATGGCTTCTGCTGCTCCGCAATGCCTATAGTGCTGCTCTACATGGAACAAGGTTGCAACTCCATCTCTCTTACATGGAAAGGCCACGAGCAATACAAACATTGGCACTTAAGGAAGTGGTATGCTTAATGATGGTTGAAGGTGTTATCACTGTTGTTGCTATAGATTTTTCACAACATTAGTGTTGATGTAGAGCTGTCAATGTTTCAATCGCAAGAGCCGTACTTAGCATTCTTTGAATCGAGCCACACACAGATGATTAGTGTTTTGTGGAGTGACTGTGGTTGATGATGCTACCCACGCGAGAGAGTCTTGTGAGGGATTTGATGCCACCCATGGGGCCGAGCCTGACCAGTTGGACAACAAATTACAATAAGGCTACTCATGCTATATTCACATTTTCTAGACAGCAGGACTCCTGATGATCAGCAACCCATGCTATCCTCAAACAACACGCAAGCATATAGAGAAAAAAATTCCACATTGTTCATGAGCGTATATAGCATGCATGCACTATCCTCAAGTCTAGCTCATGCTAGGCGACTCATCGCTACATGTTAGCCGATGCTAAAAGTAGCTGGCATAACAGGTTCACCACGTGAACAAATGTGTACACATGTTTGATCTCCCCCATCAGCCATGGTGACTGTTGCCACTTTGTGTCCTTGAGCTATGAGGCGTGTGCACAAAGGTTGCATGAAGAACTTCATGAGAATTTGGGCTCCTGTCAGTTTCCTACGGGTGGTGCGTGTGAATGAAATCAATGGGTAACTTTCATAGGTTTACGTCCAACACAAACACTTCCAACATGGCGACACATTCCCTGCTCCACTCAAATGCCGATGTCCCTAAGTATGCCTCATCCTTGTTTTTTATGTTGTATGTTATGCTCAACAGTTCCGAGACTTTTCATCAAATTACACTTACAACATGATACAAAGTACTATATTCAAACATTTTTGTGCTCTGCACCTTATACTTGTGGACCATCCACAGTTATGTCCTTGACGTCCACGAGTCCCTAAACTCTGCGGAAGGGCATTTCCACCCTTACAATCATGGCCCACCATGCATCGACCTCAGGATTTTGACGCAAATCGGTCAAGGGATTTTTGGCCATCTGCCCCGACTTCCGGTGTTCCGTTCCAGAAGGCTTTGAAAACTTCCACCACTTCCCACAATGGTCAATAGAATTGTCGCAAACCGTATACATGCTTCAAAACTGGTTGGTTGAATTCTTGACTGCGCTAGACATAAATAAAACCACACCTCGATATTCTTGAAACCCCGCGACTTTTCATGGGAGCTTCTTGAAGCAGCCATGAACCACTTACGTTCCGATCCACGTAACATGCATCGCTCGGCTCAAGCGACGTGTGCGTCGCGTTCATCCCTGTGAACCACTTACGTTCCGATCCACGTAACACTTGGTATCAGAGCACAACAGCGCTGGAGGGGCAGCCGATGCATGAACTACTAGGTGAAAACCTCCCACGATGCTTTAACGCATCTCCACCATCCAGAAGATCGCAAAACTTGCAAGAAGTATAGTAAATGGAGTGAGGAAAACTACGAGCAACAGTAACCGGTGAAGACTCAGGCAATGGAGGACCAGAAGTATGAGAACATCGATGCTCGTTGGATAAATCAGAGACCAACGGCAACTTTGTGGTGAATGGCACAGCACATATAGCCAACCCAGTAACAGAATCCTTGGGCTCTTTGAATCTTTCGTCCCCACCGCTGCCCGCCGGGATGACACATGGCACGATGGGAGGCACTGGCCAACAAGCTTGTATTATTGAAGACTTGTACCATAAGTTGTCAAGACTCGAGAGCCCCAACACTCATCTAATTCAAAGACTCAATGCGGTGATGGATGAGCTTACAGTTTCCCATGCACAAAACAACACTCACGGAGAGAAATATCCAACTCTCAAGCAAATCCCAGATTCTACCGGTACTTCTTGAGTCATTCAATTTTGTTAAATCAGAAGGACCAATGGTCAGGCTGTGCCTGTTGAGTTTGGAGGTCTACTTCACTACTGCTTGGGTAAAAGGGGGGGGAGGGGGGGGGGGGGAGGAGATTGACCTCGCAACCTCGCTTTTGCATGGCACGGCTTCAAGTTGGTGGTCTGATCTAAAGACAATCCGACGGAAGCGAGAGACTGATGTAGCTTAATCAAAGGCTCACATGACTTCTCTCACATCGTCAACCGCAGGCATTCCACCTCTCAAGCACATACATCTGACATGGTATGACTCCCTTAACCCACCAGAGACCTAGAGGGACATCATGTGCGCTACACTCGTCCGTTTTAGAAAAACAAACGAGAAGTCTTACTCACAGTACATGCTTCAATGCCTGCGTTTGCAGTCCACCATGGCAGATGACACACAACGAACTTAAGGAATGATCATTGGCAGCAACCTCGCCCCTGTTGAACTTTGTTTCTACTAAAATAACGGCCTCGAGTAAGATTTTCGGTGAGCCATTGCCATTTTTGGCATCTAGGACAACCTTCCACAAAGAATTCCAGCAGCTAATCGCATTGACAGCAATGCTTTCAACGCTCCGATGCAGGAATCCAACAGGTGGCAACCCGAGAACAATTGTTTTATTATGGCAAAGAAAGGTCACATTTGGCACATGCCTCATCTCCAAGACAAGATTGACACCGTGAATCAACCCAATCAATGGCTCTGTTGCACTTGCAGGAAGTTGGGTCAAGTATTGTATGACTGTCAGAAATGAATGTAACAAGCCGAAAAAGGAGGACAGTCACAGAGAAAACATGAGGAGTCGGGAAATGGCAAAGGACAAGAGTGGAAGACGAAGCTCCTATCTGGTGTAGCATGACTCCCTAGTTCCATCAAAAACATGGAGCGACTTCTCACGCGCGATACTCGCCCACTTTTGAAAAATGAACAAGAAGTGTTACGTACGGTACAGGCTTTAGCACGTGCGCTGGCAGTCCAATGTAGTGGAGTGTATGCAGCCCTTTTGCAAAACAATCACCAGCATCGACCTTGCCCCAGAAAAACTCTTTTTATACTACAACAAAAACCTCATTTGGGATATTTGGCAATCAATCACCATTTTTTACATCCAGGATGACCTTCCATGAATTTTCGCAGTAACCGATCACATCAAGGCACCAACTACAATGCTTGGATGTAGGAATAACATAGCTGGCGGCCCCAAAGCCACAATTGCTATTGTGGCAATGGAAAGCCACAGTTAGTTGAAAACTTCTCTTTGATGGAGATCGATGCCATCGATCAACGGGATAAATGGCTCTGCTTGACTTGCAGAAACTCGGGTCATATCTCGTGTGACTTTCAGAAATGGCATCAATAGACCAAAAAGGGGGGATGCTAAAAAGAAAAATGAGCAGTTCTTAAACCGCAAAGGACATGAGTAGACAGCAAGGCTCCTTTCTGGTCGAAACAATCTACACCAACCGACCACCCATCTGAGGGGCTCACATCCCTACAGCCAAGGATTCTCAAGATAACAAATTTTAATGAGGGATACAAGGACAACCAACCGGCAATACTACTATGCGTACAACCAAGGAGCTATAAAAATTGGAGGACGGTACTGGCACTAATGGACAGAGGAGTTTCACATAGTTTCATCAACAATTACATGGTTCTCAAGCTGGGTGTGCAGACCAAACTGAGGGTGTTTGAAGGAAGATTTGTCAATGGAAGACAATAGATCTGTCAACTTTGCAAACCTCTCTGACTACAAATCAGAGACTTGCACAAAATGACGGTCTGGAGGACTTGTCTAATGAGTGACCACAAGATCATCCTTTGGTATGATTTCCTATACCAACACAATTTGTATGTGGACTGGAGCAGCGGATCATTCTATGTCAGCATTAATGCCAAAAAATGACATATGCCTCTGGATGAGCGACCCACAATGCAGTGGTAGTTACTAAAAGTATCAGAGTTGTAAGGAGTAGAGAAATTTGCAGAAGTCACATAATTCCAGGCAATATCACTAGATGTAGCCAAGCAATATCTACGACGAGAAGCCCAAGCATGGTTAGTCTACGTGGAGGCCAATGAAGCAGAAGACGTCGTAGCTATCAAGATGACCTCATCGGCCTTGGCGTGTGAAAGATTTGTAGCCATTTCGGAGGAGCTTACACCACTCATCAGTTCAGAGGGGTTTTTCTCAATTAACTCCCCCGAGAGTTACCTCCACGGTGAAGCATCAATCATCAGATAGACCTACGGAGAAAATGACTTATTGGATAAGCGATCACGAGCGGACTGAACTCAACAAGTACTTGAACGAGATGCTTGATCAAGGGTTCATCAGAAAATCTGCATCGTCCTACAGGTCACCTATACTTTCTGTGGAAAAAAAAAAACCGGGGAGATGCGGATGTGCATAGACAACCGAGCGTTTAATAACATCAACATCAAGGACCGTTACCCTCTTCCATGGGTAGATGAACTTTTGGCCAACTCTATGAGACCCACGTTTCCTATGAAATCGACCTACGCTGCGCCTATAATCAGATCTGTGTATCTGATAGGGACGTCAAGATGACAGTGTTCTGCACCAGATATGGGCATTTTGATTTCACGGTTATGCCGTTAGGACTCATAAATCCCCCTACAACATTTCTTGTGGCGATCAACTACATCTTCCACCCGTACCTCGACGGCTTTTTCATTGTGTATCTCAGCAACACCCTGGTATACATCTGCACCCTAGAGGAGCACAATAGACACTTCCCAAAATTTATCAAGATTTTGCAAAGAAAGCTGTTTTTTTTTTAAATCTCCAAAGTGTGATTTTGGATGCCATTCGATCAAGTTTCTAGGCCACTTTGTCTGTGGTATACGAATCACCATGGCCCTAAAAATAGTGGAGGCAGACGCTGATTGGCTAACACTAACCAATGTTTGGGACGTACAAGTGTTTTTTGGCTTCTACAACTACTACTGTCGATTTGGAAAAGACAACACTTGAGTTTCAACGCCTCTCTGAGATATCACTAGAGAAGCAACCAAGTGGAATTGGAGGGGATAACGAACAAAAACTGTTCACTTGTTTGAGAAACACTTTGATCTTGGCGCTAGCCTCACGATTGGCAGATGCAATGATGGACTACATCATGGCCACCGACAAGTCTATGGAGCAATGGGGGGCCTTTCTCCTCCAAGACAAAGGCAATGGATAACAAACGATTGTGTACATGTCGGGAAAGATGCGCGGGCTAGAACTCAAATACACAGTGCACGAAAAAGAAATTCTCACTATCAGGCATGCATTTAAGTCATGGCGATGGTACTTGGAATGACAGCGATGCATCGTCCGTACCAACCATCATGCACTGAAACATCTCAAGTCTCAGCCAAATTGGAGCCGTCAAATAACTCAATGGATGAGATTCCTTGAGTCCAATTTCGACTACGAGATCGAGTACCAAACTGGAAAAACAAATACAGTGGATGCTCTAAGTTGGCGACCAGATCTGATGGCAGACATCAATACGCTAGTTGTCGAATGAGACCTGTACCTTACAAGTCAGTTCGTGAAGGGTTACGAGGAGTCCTACGGATACGACAAAACTAAATCATAGTTTGACAACCCCTGCATGCAATGTTGATTTACTTGTCAAGTCATCATACCACCAAATAAGGAATCATGGAGAATTTTACTCCAGGAATGCCACGACACCGGTCCAAGTGGAGACTTTGGCGAGGACAAGACACTCAAGAAGCTAGTGAGTTATTCATAGTGGGAGAAGGTAGACACTGAAATTTTAGCTTTCTGTAAATTGTGTGATACCTCTTAGCGGAAAAAATCTCGTTGTCTTATACCACTTGGACTACTCTAGCCACTCCCTACTCCAACAAAGTCATGCGTCGACATCTGCATGGACTATGTGACAAGACTACCTACCATCCCCCAGGGATACAACACCATCCTTGTAGTGGTGGACATATTTTCAAAGACATCACACTTCATCTCGATGAAAAACCTTGTCATAGCAGAAGGAAAAGCGTGAATCTTCTAGAATATGATCATACGGTAACACGCATTGCCATGAATCATCGTCTGCAAGAAAGCCAACCGCTTCACTAGCTGTTTTTGGAACGAATTGATGACACATTACGGCACTCAGATCCAGCTATCAGGGGTGTTCCATCCCCAAAACAATGGGGAAAATGATTAGACCAGTTAGAGGCTCGAACAACCTCTTAACCATCTGAGATGTGTAGCACAGATTGGGTTGTGAAACCGCCGACCGCCGAGCTCACATAGAGATGCACCACTTTCACCATAATGGGTGAAGTCCCATTTGAAGTGGTTTACGCCAAACTTCCCATGACACCGGCACGAATACAGAGCAAGGACAATGTTCCTGTTATTGACATCCACCACGAGCATCTCTCCAACATTTGGGAGGAAATACAAAAAATACTCGCAAAGACACAAGCAACTACAAAGCGATCGGCGGACCGACATCGCAGTGATGACATGTTCAACGCTCACAATTGCATCCTCCTCATCTCGGCGAGCATCAAACTCCAAGGAGAGGACTTTGCAGAGCTCATTTTCTGCTAGTTGGGACCATCTGAGATTCAGCGGATACAAACCCCTGTCGTCGCTCGCCTTCGCCTACCCGACAACATGGTGATCCACGCAGTCTTCCACATCAGCCAGCTCAAGCACTGCCCGGACCCCAACACGAACTTCACGGATGGAGAAGTTGCTCCTCGGCCTCCTATACAAATGAACAGGGATACGTAGTATGTGATGGAAGACATCCTCAGAAATCCACGCCATGGAAAAACGATTGAGTATCTGGTTAAATGGCATGGTTATGACTCTGCACACAACAGTTTGGTGCTCTACGATCACCTCCAGAATGTTGATCATGTGATTCAAGACTATTTCCAATGTCACGAACCTACATCAGCCTATGCACCAAAATGTCGCGTTTAAAAAAGGGAGAAAGTGCTAAGTCCTCAATGTACACGAGTCCCTAAACTCCACGAGTGGGCATTTTTGTCCTTACATTTATGGACCACCACTCGACAACCTCGGAATTTGTATGTCGATCATCTGAGGGCATTTTGGTTGCCTGTCTTGACCTTGTGTGTTTCAATCGATAAGAACCTAACTTTGACCACTTTCTAGAAAGGTCGACAGAAGTGTTGCAAACCATGTCGATGTTTCAATTTTCTTCGACCAACTTCTCGGGAATGATGGACTTACATAAAACCGTACCTCAATGTTCTTAAAGCCTCCCGAATTCTTAGTGGAGCTTCTCGAGGCAGCCACTCATGGTGTGATCTTGCACACATCACTTGGCTCGAGTGTTGAGCACCCAATACATGATTCATTATGATTCTCTTCATTGTATGTATGTGCTTGACAAATCGACTCTTGTCATCAAAGAACACTTACTTCTTAATGCAAGTTATCCATTTTTCCCAATTCCTTGAATTGTCTATTGCTTCAAACCGCATCCCTATCAACCACCTTTGTTATGCTTGGCATAACATTTGACTTGTTTGACACTTGTCACCAGAGTACACTTACTAATGAATACAAGTTATCCATTTGTCCCGATGTCATGAATTTCTTACTCCTCCCCACCTCATCCCTGTGAACAACTTACATTTCGGTCGGGTGTAACATTCACGGTCCGCTCTATTACGTTCCCTATGTACACGAATCTCTAACCTCTGTGAGTGGGCATTTCTGCCCTAACATTCATGGCCCACCGCGTGACAACCTCAGGATTTTCATGTCGATTGGCTAAAGGCATTCTGGTCACCTGCCCCGACCATCAATGTTCCATTCTAGAAGATTCTGATTACTTCGACCACTTTCCATAATGCTCAAAATCAGTATCGCGGACTATATCGATGCTTTGATATTGTTCGGTCAGTTTATCGATGGCGCTGTATCTTTACAAAATAGTACTTCGATATTCTTGGATCCCCCTGACTTCTTGGTGGAGCTTCTTGAAGCACCCACTCACGGTGCAACCTCACACGCATCGCTCGGCTCAAGCACCGGGGACCCAACATGAGCCCCTTTCTCATTCCCGCTGTTGTGTATACAAACTCAACTCACTTGACACTTGTCATGAATTTACACTTACTAATTCAGAAAAAGTATCCATTTATCCCAAATCCTCAAATCTTCTTTAATCCCGCTCCTCATCCATGTGAGCCACCTTGGTTCACACTTGACATAACACTTGGTATCAGAGCGTAGCGGCGCTAGAGGGACAACCGACACATTAAAAACCTGGTGACAACATCGCACGAGTCTTAAATGTGTCTCCATCGTTCAGTCGATCATAGATTATCCAACGACAACGGTGAGTGGATCACGCAAAGCCAGTGACAAACAACAGTCTCTGGAAAACACTCATGTGATGGAGGATGAGTAGCACACAATGAGGGACACATTCCACACAAACCAGATACCAGTGGCAACATTTGCGACGAATGGCACAACACGGACAAACCTGATGACCAACCCAGTGACCGATCCCTCAGGCTTGGTAAACCCTTCGCCTTCACCGCTGCTCGTCAGGTCAACACCTGGCACGATGGGAGGCACCGGTCGACAAGAACAAATAAAGAAGGACCTGTACCAGAAGCTGTCGGGACTCGAGGGCTTGAATAATCATTTGCTCCAGCAACACAACATGGCGATGGACAAGCTTTGGATTTCTCGTACGCACAAAGTAGTACTCACCGAGAAAATTTTATAGCTCTCAAGTGAACCCCAAATTCAATCCCGCAAATTCCAAGGGACCAACAGCAAGGATGTCACTCATGAGTTTAGACTTGTGCTTCACCTCTGGTGGGGTCAAAAACAACAAGAATAAATTGACCTCCCATCCTCACTTTTGCATGGCACGGCTTTAATTTACTGGTCCAATTTAAAGACAATCCAACGACCGTACGAGGCCAGCGGGGCCGGATCAACAGCTCACGCAACCACTTTGACATCGTCAACCATGGATGCACATTTTTTTAGCAAATAAGTCTGACGTGGCACCACTCACTCAAGCCACCGGAAACGTGGAGCAACTTTGTGCATACTATCCGTGCTCATTTCGGGAAGCTGAACAAGAATTCTGATGCACGGTACAAAATCCAACGTATATGTCAGCAGCCTAGCGTGGCAAAGTATATGCGGCATATCCATGAAATCATCACTATTAGTGACATTGCCCCTAACAAACTATGTTTCCACAACAACAAGAAACCTCAAACAAGAGGTTTTGTGAGCAATAATCATTTTTGGCATTCAAGAAGACCTTTCGTGTACGGTCACACCAATCAACCGCATTGACAGTACCATATCAATGCTTAATCAGGACTCAAACGGCTGGCAACCCAAAGCCACACTTCTTATCATGGTGGGGAAAGTCGCAGCAAAAAAGAAACCTTGCCTTCAATGGAGATTGATGCCTTCGATCAACGCAATCAACAGCTTTGGTGGCCATGTGGGAAGCCACGTCATATCTCGCGTGACAATAGAAAATGACATGAGTAGAAAAAGATGGAGGAAGGTTGCAGAGGAAAAATGAGGAGTGAGGAAACAACAAAGGGCAGGAGTAGACAGCGCGACTCCTGACGGATCAGAATTTTTTGCGCCGACCAATTGCCCATTTGAAGGGCTCACATCGCCGCAAAGGATGATTCCTGTGATTGCAAAGTTTGGTAAGGGGTACGAGGACGACCATCTATACTGCTACAAGTATAACTGGGTGGTTGTAAAAGTCAGAGAATAGTACCAGCACTACTAGATGGAAGAGCTTCTTACAGCTTTGTAAGCAATGACATGGTTCGATAGTTGGGTTTGCAGACCAAATTAGGGGTGCTTGAAGAAAAACCCGACAACCAACGACTGCAAATCCCGCAAATTCGCGAACCACTTCAACTGCAAATCAGAGATTTGCACAACGTAACAGTCTGAAGAACTTGCCAAATGAGCACAAATTCATCCTCACACGAGATTTCCTATACCGGTACAAGTCGTAGGTGAACTAGATCAGTGAAATTGTTTACGTGAGCACTCATGTTAGAAACTGACATCGTCCTCTGATCGATTGAGCCGCGATTAGCCGATGGTTATGGGAAGCAGCAGAGGAGGAAGCAGGTGGGGAAGTAGCGGCAGCCACAAAATGCGAATCGGTATCTCTAGACGTGGCCAAGAGGCACCTGAAGTGCAGAGCTCAAGCATGACTAGTCCAAGTTGAAGGAGGAGAAGCGGGAAAAATCACACCTGCCGAGACAACCACGTCGGCCTTGACACTTGGGAATTTTGAAGCGATATCAGAGGAATTTGTAACACTCATCAAGGAGTTCGAAGGCTTTTTCCTGATGTGCTGCCCCAAGAGATACCTCCGTAGAAAAACGTCGACCATCAGATGGACCTGAAGCCGGACAACACTGCCACGGTGAAGGGGATCTATTTTATGAGAGATCACACACTAAAAACATTTAAGAAGAAACTGAACAAGATGCTCGTTCAGGGGTTGATCAGACCTTCCATGCCACCATATGCAGCACCTGTAATTTTTGTGAAAAGAAAACCTGAGAGATGCAGATGTGCATGGACTATCGAGCATTGAATAACATCACCATCAAGATCTGCTACCCTTTTCTTTGAGCAGACAATTTCTTGGACCAACTCCGCAAGCATAAAAACTTTAGTAGAATTGATATACACAATAGCTATAATCAAATGCGCGTATCCGATAAGGACATCAAGAAAACAATGTTTCGCACCAAACGGGCACTTCGACTTCACAATCATGCCATTTGGACTCAAAAACACCTGCGCAAATTTCATGTCGGTGATGAACAACATATTGCACCCGTACTTCAACGACTTTGTTGCCATGAATCTTGACGACGTCTCGGTATACAGTCACACCCCGGAGGAACACAATGGACATCTTTGAAACTTTATTGAAGTTATACAAAGAGAGAGATACTTCATAAAGTTATTGAACTGAAACCTTGATCGCTATTCCATCGAGTTTTGATGCAAATCATCGGTGGCGACGGATCACCATGGGCTCGGAAAAGGCAAAGGCAGTAACTGATTAGCCGATGCTCACAATTTTTTTGGACATCCAAGTATCCTCGTGCTTCTGCAAACACTACCATCGATTTACAATGGATTATCCTTGAGTTTTAATGCCCCTCTCCGATCTCACTCAAGAAACCACTGAGTGGAATTGGGGGGCTACCGAAAAAGAAGCGGTCAACTCTTTGAGAAACGTACTAACCTTGGTGCCAGCCTTCCAGTTGGCAAATCAAATAATGGACTACATCATGGCCACTGACACGCCCAAACGAGCCATCGGAGCCGTTCTCCAAGACAACGGTGGTGGAGAACAACCAGTTGTGTGCACGTTGAGAGAATTGCACGGGCCAAAACTCAACTATGCGGTGCATGAGAAAGACATACTTACGGTTGTGCACATGTTCAAGACGTGGCGATGCTACTTCAAATGCCACGATGTGTCCTTCGCACCAACCATCATGGCATGAAACATCTGAAGACTCAGCCAAAACTGGGCCTTGGACAAACTTGATGGATGGTGTTCTTCGAGTGTGAATTTGAATATGACATCGACAAGCAGCCTGGAAAATCTAATCCGGCGGATGCTCTTGGTTGGCGACCAGAGCTAATGGCCAAAATCAACGTGTTTCTCGTCAAACAAGACCCGTACCACCCAAGGCTATTCGTAAAGGGTTACGAGGAGTGCGGCAAGTACAGCAAGACCAAGTTCTGATTCGATGACCCCAAATGGCGAAGACAATTCACTCTTCCAATCGTCCTTCCACTGAACAAGGAGCTACGGAGAAATCTATTGGAGGAATACCAAGATGCCGGTCCAGATGGACATTGCGGCAAGGACAATACGCTCGAGAAACTATAAAATTACTACAAGTAGGATAAGATGCGAATTGACATGTTAGCCTTTTGCAAATCGTGCGACACCTATCAGATATGAAAATCTCGTCTCACAAGGCCACCTAGTCTAGTCCAAACCATATATGTTCTAACATCACCATGGGTGGAAATCAGCATGGTTTTCATGACGGGATCACCTGCCACTCCTGAGGGTTATGATGCCATCCTCATCGTGGTGGACATATTTTAAAAGATGTCACACTTCATCCCACCGACGACCACCGTCACCGCGCATGAAACAACGCAACTGCTTCTAAACTAGATCATATAGATACACGACGTGCCATGTATCATCATGAGCGATAGGAACGGCCGCTTCACTCACTATTTTTGGCACGAATTGATGACATGTTGCGACAGTCTGATCCAACTATCAATAGTGTTCCACCCTCAAACCAATGGGTACACGGAGTGGACCAATCATACGTTCAAAAAGCTCCTATGCACGTGACGCGAGCCGCATGGGACCGATTGGACAGCTAAAATGCCATTAGCCAAACTTGCATACAACCCCACCAGTTCAAACACTTCTGGTAAAACCTCGTTTGAAGTGGTGTACGGCAATTTTTCGGCCACCACGGATGGATCATAAAGCCAAACCGACATCATTGTTGTTGACATCGACCGAAGGGACTTCTCAAATGTTTGGGAGGAAACACGACATGCACTCACGAAGACAAGAGCAGCCATGAAGTTCGTGGCCGACCACAATCGTAGCGATGATGTGTTCTACTCTGCAACGTGCGTTTGTGTATGAGATCAAGCGAATGGAGCTCAGAAAGCATCAAATTCCGGGGACAGGACTCTGTAAAGCTCAGATCTTGGTGGTTCGGACTGTTTGAGATTGGGAAAACCCCTGTTGCTGCTCGACTTCGCATGCCTCACAACATGGCGATTCATTCCGTTTTCCACTTTTGCAAGCTCAAGCACTACCGGGACTCTTGCACGAACTTCCCCGGCAGAGCCATCGCACCACCGCCACCACCACCACCACCACCTGTAAAAGTGAACGGGGATGTGGAATACACAAATGAAGACATCCGTGGACATTGACCATGTGGAAAAACGACCAAGTATCAGGTCAAGTGGCACGGCTACAACACTCTGTGCAATAGCTAGGAGCCCTACGACAACCTCCAAAACGTTGATCACCTAATTCATGGCTACTACCGTCGTCACTGCCTTATGTTTGGTAACGTGTCAGGACGACGTGACTAAAGAGGGGGAAATGTTACGTCCTTGACGTACACGAGTCCTTAACCCCAGCGAGTGTGCATTTATGTCTTTGCATTCATGGGGCACCGCGCGAAGACCTCATGATTATTCTGCCAATTGGCCGAGGGCATTTCGGCCACTTGCCTTTGTTGTGCTTTGTGCCGTTCCTGTACAGTTTACTGTGACCACTCGGCCGTGTCCATACTCGTGCAGATCCCTGAGGCAGGCGGCCCTGGTGACACCGGCGCGACGACAGGCGGTGGACTACCCGCTTGGAGCTGACCGACCACTGTTCCAGAGCCCCAGATGCCACCGGACTCTTTGCTGTGTCTTATACGTCTTGCAGGCGTCTCTCGGCGGACTGGCCATGAGGCCTATTTGCATGTTTTTGCATTGTATGCTCACTGTCAGTCGATGGATGCATGTATGTGACCAGTCGTAGCATCTGTCGTTTGATTCTGCACGTCTAGGTTCAGACGGCGTAGCATTCTAACATGTGTGCGCAGAGTTACGGCCAAAACAGTGGTTTTGGGACGGTTTTAGGACAGCTCTTGGACTGCCGCGTGCGACACCCGCCGTGCGCCGCGGCAGGTATTTATGCCTTGGACCTGTCATTTGTCATTTCTCTCTGCATATGCTATATTGAAGCATTCTGACACTGTGTCTTGTGTCTCCTAGCCAAACCCTTGTCGTTGTGTGTACGACCTGTGACCGTCGTCACCGTCTGATCAGGCACTGACGCCCGATCAGCGGCTGTGTTGCTAGGAAGCTTCTACGCAATTTCTCATGGTATCAGAGCAGTGAGACAGCTCTCACTGAGCTGCGCAGCAGAGACGCAGCAGAGCAGCAGCAGTGAGAGTCACCGCTGCAGCAGATTTTCTGGGGTCTGTTGGAGACGGCCGGTCGCCGTCAACGCACTCCACCCACCACGTGAGATCGTAGCTGCAGAGGCAGCAGCAGTGGCGTGTACCGCCACGCAGAGCTGTGTGGCGGCTGCACTGCGTGCAGCCGCCCTCCCACAGCCGCACCAACAGAGCAGCAGCAGCACAGGCGGCGGCAGCAGCAGCGCAGCAGCAGCAGCCGCAGCAGCAGCGTGGCAGCAGCGGCCGCAGCAGCAGCGTGGCAGCAGCGGCGGCAGCAGCAGCGCAGCAGCAGCGTTGGCAGCAGCAGCGCAGCAGCGGCAGCAGCGGCAGCGGCACAGCAGCAGCAGCGGCAGTCACGGCGGCAGTAGCAGCGCAGCAGCGGCAGCAGTAGTAGCGCGCGGCGGCGGCAGCCAGCAGCAGCTGCAGCGCTCAGCAGCAACCGCAGCGCGCAGCAGCAGCAGCAGCCGCACAGCCGCTGCTGCCACCGCTGCACACGCAGCGACGCAGCTGCTGCTGCAGCTGACAGCACAGCTGTAGCAGCAGCTGGGCGGAAGGTGCTGCGCAGCTTCCGCGGAGCTGCCGCGCGCCATCGCGAAGCGGCTCCACACACGCGCAGAACCGTGACAAGAAAAAAAATAACAAAACAAAACAAAAAAAGGGAGGGGACGAGCTGACGTCAGCATTGTTGACTCCTGACGTCATTAGGTCGTGCTGACGTCAGCAACCACTTGCTGACGTCAGCATTACACTTAGCCAAATTTTCACCCGGAAAGTCAAACGTTGCCAGCGTTTCAACTCTTCGAGAAACGCAGACAGTTTTGAAATCCGACAAACTTGACCTGTCATCCCATAGTGAGCGGCGACATGAGTTCGCCCGACGACAAGGACAAGGGACCAGGTGATCCCTCCTCCTCTTCTTCAGGGGTGTTGAGCCCTCGCTTGCAGGCCATTGCGGACCTGCGCAGCCAGCAGGAGGAGATGCGTCGTCTACAGCGAGAGCAGACTGACGCGATCCGCACGCTGACTGAGCTTCTGCGTGCTCAGTCCACGGCTCCTTCGCGGATTTCTGAGGGAGCTGCCGGCGTTGCGGCCTCCACCCAGCACTCGGCCCAGGTGCCCGTGACAGGTGCTCCGCCTGCTTCACCTCCTGGTGTGGTTTCTCCACCACCTGCGGACCTCCTTGATGACGAGCC